>JAOXYD010067620.1:0-26379 GCA_028565735.1 Pinacopodium congolense | reverse complement strand
AAAATACGAGGTATGTATTTGAATTGAAATTTTAAAAGAGAAAGCCTTATTTGCATGTAAGTAAGGAGAGTAGTCTCCTGAATGATAATAATAATTGAATGATGTTAATGAAGCTTTAATGTCATTGATGGCACTTAAATGTTGTTTAATAAATAATTATATCTTTTTATTACACCATGCCTAGTGTCATTACATAGATTAAAATGGATTAATAGTTACATAAAGCATAGATAAAAGGGGAGAGAATTAGATGACACTATTTAAATGTAATATTATTTGCTTTTACTTAGGAGGAACTTGTTTTATTTTCTTTAGGGGGTTTAAGTTTTGAGATGATTATGACTAGTTTAGGAGGAGTTTTGAGTTTTAAATATTGACAGTGTGAAGTTTTGAAATGAATTTTGATTATTAATTATGATTAAACTTGTGATTGTTTCTTTTTTTTTTTTTTGGTTATTATATAAAGGGGAGAAAGTCTAGGTTAAATTTAGAAAGTTTATGTTGTATAAATTTTAAGCTATATTAAGAAAATCTAAGTGGTATTGAGAAAATTTAAACAGTATTAAAGTGAATTTATTTATTAATTACATGGCTTAAAAATTTTAAACCACTTGTTTTAAGTTTATGAATAAAATTTTGATGATTCTTAAACAAGGAAGAAATTGCATGTTATTTAGAGACAAAATTATTTACATTGTATACAATTTGTTTTTATATATAACATAGTTATGTCATTATAAAAAAGAAAGAGATTATTGAACTAAGGGAGATTCCACCTAAATTTTAATAATGACAAAATATTGTTGTTACTGACAAAATATTTGTGTTCAAAGCTCTTTGAAAAAAAAACAAAGATGATGTGTAAGAATACAAGTGAAAGTCAAAAGGGTTTACATCTTGAGATAAAAGAATTTACATCTTGAAGTATAGATCAAATGAAAGATGAAGGTGAAATGCAAATGAAATATGAGATAAAGATTAAGTTCGAATAGGTTTTTCTTTACTATAAATATTATCTTATTCTTCCTAAAGTGTTTATGTATTAAATAAAGAATAATGCATTTATCTTTATAGTTTATTCATTTAAGACACATAAGTAAGAGGAATTATGTAGAGAAAGTTTTTAAATAATCCTCTTAATACAATTTTATGTTCTGGGAAACTAGCTTGGAGTGTGTGCTGTCAAAAAAAAATGTTTGAATGTGTTTGATGTTTTGGGGTTGGCTAAATGGGTTATAATGTGCTAAGTATATGGAAAACCAATTTTTGTAAGGACTACTCGACTAGTCATAGTTGACTTATGGCTAGTCAACCAATGGGTTTGTTATTGTTGATTAGTGTGTCAATTTCATAGATATGGGTCTACTAATGGGATAAATTGGTCTAATTATGCATCTTAGTAGTCAACTAGCAGGTGAAAAATTTAAGTACCAATGACTAATTTCAATGGGAAAAATCATGTTAAATAATTTTTAATGCATTCCAATTGTAACAAATGACTAGTTAATGAATGTTACTCATAAATAGATGTCTTAAAGTATGTAATGCATCAAGTAACATGTAATTGAATAAAAGTGCATCAAAAGCAATACAAGCATCAACTTGAGTTGAGAAGCATTTTGAGTGATCTTTTTAGTGTTTCAGTTGTGCTTTTGTGAAGTTTTTGTGCATTGTGCATTGATTTGTTTATATTCCCCTATAAATACTTTAGGTTTGTCAAATAAAAATTTACAAAATATATTATATGGTAGTAAGGTTGGAATTGAAAATTTAAGGGTCAGTCTTGCCTCGTAAAAAAGAGAGTAGTCGTAAAAGGGTTGATCTTCACTCGTTAAAGAAGATAGTAATAGTGAAATTTCTA
Organism: Pinacopodium congolense; assembly: GCA_028565735.1. Lineage (NCBI taxonomy): Eukaryota > Viridiplantae > Streptophyta > Magnoliopsida > Malpighiales > Erythroxylaceae > Pinacopodium > Pinacopodium congolense. The sequence continues at coordinate 24,518 of JAOXYD010067620.1, read as the reverse complement.
AGAAGGTGTTAGAGAGTGGATATAGATGTAGGTTGTGTATTGACCACTATAAACTTTTGTTAGTGAGCTCTATCCCTAGACCAAGAGAATCTATAGATAATAACATTTGACTTTTAAAGAAGTTTATTTCCAAAGCAGAGAGGTTAGATAAGAGAGTAAGCCCTTCACAAAACGAGTTGATAGAATGGGGGTTTGCTTGGAAAAATACTAGGAGATCATCAGCGAAGAAAAGGTAGGATCATTTGAGTTTACCAAAATTCCAGAAGTATCTAAAAACAACATTTTGATTGGTGACATGAACTATAATAGTAGAGAGAACTTCCATATAAATGATGAATAGGTAGGTTGAGAGGGTATCTCCTTATCTTAATCCCGATTGACTTTTGAAAAAAAGTAGAGGGAGTGCTATTGATGAGAATGGAAAAAGAAAGATAAGTGATACACTATCTAATCCAAGTTATGTAGAGAGTAGGGAAACCTAAAATATCAAGGACTTCAAAAATGAAACTCCACTAGGTGGAATCATAAGCCTTTCTCAAATCATTTTTAAAAGCACATCTCATATGACTATTGCATAAGTGGTAGTTTTTGAAAAATCTTACACAAGTAAGAAGTTATCACCTATCCAACGACCTTTGATATAAAAAAACTAATTATTGATGATAATGTGAGGGAGAACATTCTTAATCTTATTGGCTAATATTTTAGAAATAACTTTATAAGTTAGTTTGCAACAGCATATAGGGAAAAAGTTAGTGATAGAAGGAGGGTTGGACCATTTTGGGACTAAGGTAATGAAAGTAGAAAAATTTTAGTTGAGCAATCTATCTTGGCTAAAGAAGTTTTAAATTGCTTTGGTAATGTAATTGCCTATAATATGCCAAATATGCTTAAAAAATAAACAATGAACCTATATAGACTTAGAGCTTTGTGAAGATTAAACAAGTTGAAGGCTTCTTTGACCTCTTAATCTAAGAAAGATAAGAGAAGTAGTAAAATGTTCAGGTAGTTTGATGGTGAAAAAGCCTCCTAAGCATGTGAAGATTAGGAGAGATCACTTTACTCGTACCTAAGGTATTTTGGAAGAATTGGGGGAATTAGTCCTGGATGTCCTTAAAGTAGAACTTCTTGTGCCTAGTCTCACTAGGAATAAAATTACTATTATTTCCATTTCTATAGGAGATGATGGAGTGATGAAAGAATTTGGTATTTATATCTCCCATATTAATCCATTTGATTATAAAGGATTGTTATAAGAAACTTTCTTGATTTTATAAGAACTTAAGTAATATCTTAATAGCGTCCTTCTCCTTCTCAAGGAGGGTGGAATCCATTCTATAATTGCTCATAAGAATTAGGATATTTCTATGATTGATTTTTTTTATTTAACTATGTTATTAGTTCTCCTATCTCATTTTTATTAAAGATTTTAAGCATGTTTTTTTACAGCTTTTCATTATATGACAACATGATACATAAGAGTGCCATTAATAGGGGTCAACCAAGCTTACTTTACCACTTGGAGGACTCTAAGGTGATTGAATAAGAAGTTAGGAATTTGAAAGGAGAGTACATATTTTTTAGATAGAAATATTTTTTACAAGGATAGGAGAGTGATAAAAAATGTTAGGAGTATCCATTAAGGCATAAGAGCCTAGGAAAAAGGAAACTTAGTGGGAGTTCACTAAGGCTCTATCTAGTTTTTGGCAATGAAAAGGTACCACTCTTTCTTTTTAGACTAAGTGAAAAAAGGACCACTAAGATTCAAATTAAATAGGCTACATGCCTCACTACAATTGCAAAAATCATTGATACTATTGAGAGCACAGTATTACTAACAGTGATGGCTTCTTGAGTGGACAAGAAGTTAAAGTCCCCAGTTACAAGATAAGGATTGCAGTCAATATTAGCATGGATGCTTCTCAAGTCATTCAAAAGCTTTTTCCTATGATATTGTTTGTTTAAACTGTACACACAAGTGAAAAGAACAGGGTAAGCGCGATTTAAAGGCTAAACTTTAAAATGAATGAGTTAGTCAGTACATAAGAGAGGACTACAATTCAAGACGTTAAGACCCTAAAAAACAATAATTCTAGCATTACTACTATGAGGCAAGTTGCTAGTGACATTCCATCTTTTAAAGATGAAGTCACATGTTTTATTGAGGAAGATAATGGATTTAATCCTAGTTTCTATTTAACAAAAAAAAACCTACAATTTTAAGGAAACTTTTGACACACCTAAATGCTTCTTTTTATTATTTAAACTTGCAATATTCCAAAAATACAAGTCATGAGAAAAAAAAAAGCTAAAGGAAGGGTAACTAATTCCTAGATTTTCTCTTAGATTTCCTAATCTTCTAGCAGTAAAAGTTGTTTCTTTTGTCTTCTTGAATTATGATTTAAGCATCCAATATCTTTATTTAGTTTAACCAATTTAAAATTTGAAGGGGTTTAGGGGTTGCCAAATAGTTCTTAGGTAGTAGCTATAGTAATATCTTAGCTATCCTTTAGGATTAGTTTAATTTCTTAGCTAAGAATTAGAGCTTCCTATTAATTTTATCTCTCCCTTTTAGGGGTTAACTCCTCTATTGGTTGTCAATAGTTGTGGTAGTTAGGTGATCTACTTGGTTTTCCTCTAATGGACCTATTGTTACCTCCAGTAGCTCTTCTTGGAAAGCCATAGCAAATCTATGTCTAGTTGGTTTCCATTAAGCTTTGTGAGTAGGCAAGTCCAACTTCCATTCATAAGAGATTTGGATCTCCTTTAGAGACATCTCTTTATCTTCCCTATAAGTATCCACTTTTTAGTTATTAATCCATTCCTTCTCTAAATTAACTTCTATACAAATCCTCAATAATTTATCATATAGATTCTAATAATGGCAAAATCCATCAAAAGAGGTCGTTCTACAACCTTGGCAATCCAGTTTAAGCCTTCAGTTAACCAATATTCTAGGGAAACATTTCTAAAACTTGCCCAAACTAGAGCTTTTTTTATCTCCTCATTTAGTTTTACAAGTAAGCTTCATTTTTTTAAGAACAACATTTTGCCCAAAATATGCCATGGTTCTTGGTCTAAGACATTATGCATGCCATCATCAAAATCAATTTTGAATAAACACTGGCTAGATTTAATTACTAAAATTTCTAATAGACCATAACTCCTCCAAGATTTTGAAAGGATGCATTGAACCATATGCTAACTAGGTTGTTTCCCAACGAAAACCCACTAACATATGATGAAGCTTCACAACATCCTTTTTTGCCAGTTCTAAAGTTAACTAGATGAAGATTTGATCATCATTAACTAGGGTGGTGTAGGGGGGAGGGTAAAACATTAGGGTTTTCTTAGTCGAAAGGCCTTCTTGGAAGTTTGAGAGTACCACTTTCCAAGTGTGAGGGAAAGAAAGGTTAGCACTTGGAGATTCAAGGAACTAGCTAAGGTTAAAGGAGAGGTCGATTTTTAGAAGAGGGTCAACCGTTGGAAGTTTATAAGGAAGAGAAGGCAAAAATGAAGCTAACAAGTTAGGGTTTAGGCTGAGGGAAACTAGACAGGGGAGATCTCGGTTTTAATTTGGAAGAGACAAGTTGAGAAAAAGGTTTAGGTTTTCTAAAGGGAAGGAGAACCAAGAAGGGAGAGATCCAGTAAGGATGGGTTTTAGAGAGGTAAAAGGAAGTAAGAGTTAAAATTCAAATGCAAAGAGGGGATAGACTAGCTAAGGTTAGATGAAAACAAGGAAGATGGGATAAAATGCAAGTTAAGGTTTGCTGAGCAAGCAATAAGCGAGGGGTCCAAGTAAGAAAAGAAAAATACTAGCGAGAAGCAGTAAGGCTAAGGTGAGAAAATAGGGAGGGATAAAAACAAAACTAAGGAAGGGTAAGTGAAAGAGAGAAAGTAGGGAGGAACATAAGTGCAAAAATAGAGGGAGTTATGCCACCACAGGGATTCTCATTTCTCTTTCTGACAATACCATTAGCTAACAAATATTCTTCTAATAAATGGAGATATTCCACATTTTATAGTGTGAATTTTTATAATTAGGTTTAGAAAACCTTTAGAGTCACCTAATTCATCTCCCTTTTAGTTGCCACACTAGGCCCAATAAGTGGTATTAGAACTATGTCTCACATAGGTATATTTTTAACAAAATAGTGAATTTAAGATCATTAATAGCACCTTTCAATGAAAGCATATACAAAACCCCCCTTGTTTAATGAAAATGATTATTTTGGATGAAAAATTAAAATGAAGTCCTTCCTAATGGGTAAAAATATAGATTTGAGGGAAATAGTTTTAAATGGCCCTTTTTTCATACAAAAATAATGAATGTGTAAAAAGTTTCTAAGGAAGAAGAGGATTGAAATGCTGATGATATAGAACTCGTTTCTTTAAATAGTAATGCTATATTTTTTTCTTTGTGCATTAGATAGAAGTGTTTTAAATAAAGTTTCAATGTGTAATTCTACTGATGAGAGTGGTTTAGATTAAAATTTATTTATAAAGACACAAATTATATTTAAAAAGAAGAGAATGAGCTTTTTAAAAAAATAAGTTGCTTATGTATGCCTCACAAACAATGATGTTAAGGTATGCTCATGTTCAAATTCTTGTAAAAATGATGACGAGGTACCTACTTGTTTAAGTTCTTATAATGATGATGATAATGATGATGTTGAATTATCTTATGATGAATTTGTTAAATGATTTAAACCTATGAATGTGAAAAAGAAAAAAAAATACTTTAAGTAAAAGGAAATGATGAAAGTTTTGAATACATGCAAATTATAAGATGAGGAGTTAAACATTACTTATAATCAAAGATCGTAGATAAGGATGATAACTAAAAATTGAAAAATGAAAGTATATCCTTGAAAAGAGAAGTAGAAATCCTTAAATAGTCATTATCCAAACTCACTAAATAAAATGTGAAGTTAAAATCCATCCAAAAGTGCATAAAATCCTTTAAACAATATATATGGTTTAGGATAAAGCCATGAGAATACACTATCTAGTAGTAAGACAACTTTTGTCAATGAAAAGAATTTAGAAGAAGAACATATATCTAGGCCAACATCTTCTAGGTCATAATCTCAATGAAAACATCATGTTTTCATGTGTAGCTTTAAAAAGACATAAGAGAGAAATTCACTAAGGAAGAAGCATAAGTTTTATACACAATCTCATTCCTCTGGTGTTTATAATAAAAAAAAAGTGGTATGATCATAGGAACACATATCTGATGAGAATATGTTATGATAGGAGGAATACAAATGCATTTGGATCTAACTTTAGGACACAGTATCATAAACCTAAAGCTTATTACCGTATGAGGAGTTATAATGAAATAAGGCCTAAGAATACTTACAGACATACATATTGAACATATGCACCCATGTTTTATCATTTTTATGGAAATTATGGACATATTGAGAGGTTTAAGCCCTATAACACCTAAGAGAGGGGGTGAATTAGATGTTTAAAAATTTCTTACTAAATTAAACAATTTAAACATCTTAGGCCAAATTTAACTAAATGCAATCTCTAACCAAAATTCAACCTAAATGAAATGATAGTCTTATGACAATATTAACCAAATTAAATCAATAAAACAAATTTAAAGGTATAAAGGTAAAGAGATAAGGGAAGAGATAAACACAAAAATTTATAGAGATTCACCTACTCCAAAGATATATTACGTCCTCTCTCCAACTACTTATTGGAAATTTACTAAAAATCAATCTTACTTTAATTGGATGAAGAGTAACCCTTATACTAATCTTGTTTTTAAGGTCAAGAGGATCCTTTAAAATTTTACTTTAAGGTTGAAGAGTTACCCAATAATCTTATTCACAAGGGTTAAGAGAAACCCACACAACAATCTTGAATTCTAAGGGTCAAGAGGAACCCACCAATCTTACTTTAAAATAGGTAAAGAGTAACCCTTATAACACAACAAAAATATAACAATTGTCCCAAACTTAGGTTACCAAAGCCTCAACTCAAACTTATATAGCTTATTCAAGAAAGGGCTCAAATGCAACTAATACAATGCCAATGCCTTATGCAATCTCTAAAGCCCATCTATAATATAAAATAATCTAATTCACATTCAAATATCAATCCAACTCAAATCTTATTTTATACATGTCAAGAGAAATCTTTTAACAATATTTTAAAGGGAAAATAAGATCTTTAAATCAATCACAACAATTAACAAAGTAAATATCCAAGTTGGTAACCAAAACACACCTTTTATAATGTTTCACTAAAGTTCAATAATAACCAAAACACACATTTTATGGTCTTTTACTAAAGCTTAACCTATAAAAATGATTCTGAAACTTTAAGAGGAAAAAAATAATGAAAAGGCTCCCTACTTCTCAATAGACCATTCACAATCAATCTGAAGCAACAAAAATGAAATTATAGTATTCAAAAATCAAATTTAAGAAAAATGCACATAAGTTGTCAAAACATGCAGTCTTAATATTCCAACCTATAAACAAATATTTTTAAGTAATAAAATGAGATGCAATCAATTCAAAAAACTGACTAAAACATTAACCTATCATATAGCAACAAATCATAATAATAAAAATGAATTTAACGAATCAAATAGGTGAGTTAAAATAAGAATTAAGGAAGAATTGTCAAACCTAGACAATTTTAAGGCAACCTACAAGTTTGACCATAAACAAACAATATAATAGCTTAAAATTTGAAATAAAACTCTTTGATACTCCTGGATACTCAAATAAACCAAAAACAACAAAATTTTCAGCACAAATAATAAATTTAAGGAGTGAAATCAAAGTAAACAAATAAGTTGCACATAAGCTGGAAAAATTTGAGTATTTTGTGTTCTTAGAGATCAAACAAATGTTCTGAGTGCTTAAAAATCAAAGTAAAAGCTGTAATACACTTTTGAGATCTTAATAAAAATGTTTATGGTTTTTTTGAAGCAACAAAGGTGGATTCAATCAATGAAAATTGAAGAACACATAAGAGAAACAATAATAGAGACAGTTTTATAGTGTGTGACTTTTTTAGGTTCAAACTAACAAAATAATCACTTAAAAATTCAAAAGCATGCTCAAAAGAATTCTTGTATATCTAGAAAAACTGAAAACAATAAATTTACAGCACTAAAAACTGATTTAAAATACAAGAATTGATATTGAATGAAGATAGTACAAAAATAGTCATAGTTTGTGTGTTTAAGAGATTTTAATTTTGTAATCTTGTTTTCAGAGCATTAAGAAAAGATAAAATTGTTTAAGGATGACATTTATAGTGTTAGGAAGGGAGTAGAGACATTAGAGACAAGAACTAGCTATTTGGGACACAAAAACTTATTAAAATCCAAAACCCAAAACTAGCAGTTAGAGACAGGACCTAGACGACAGGTTCTAGGAAGGTATACAGTGCCCTACAACCTGCTATATAGCTCCTACTAACCCACCATTTAGCTCCCAAAAAACATGAAATGTACTTCAAATCAATTCTAAATCTTTACAAAACTTTCCCAACATTAATAAAGAATTTTAAAAAAATTTGAAACATAATTTAAGGTTATTTGGATCATAAAAAATATTTCAATTAACATAAACATAATAATTTCCTTAATTATAAACAATTTACATTCGTAAACACCTTTAAAACTTTTTCAAACACTTAATAAAACAAAATTCAAATCACAATTATATTCAAACATATTTAAAAACAATTTCAATCAAAAATTTAATTCACTTAAAATCACCAAAAAGCATACATTAATACAATTCATCACATTACTTCCTGATTATGCAACATTTAGCCTATATGCTATTCTAATTCAATTCCTAGCATGTTAATGTCATAATCAAATTCAATTAGTCACTAAAACCATAATTAAAAACCTATATGCAAATGAATTTAAAACCTATATCCCAATGTTCATGCAAATATGAGAGTCATTTAAAGCATTGATAAAGATCAAGTTTAGGAAACTTACAATACTAAGAAACTTTCTTAAACCTATCAAAACTTGATCTTCTCTCTTGATCATCCAATGCTCTAGCTCTTCATCCTTAGCCTCCACAAACATGTTTTTGCTCTTTAAACATTTACCTATCTTAATTACACATCATAACTCAAACTTTTGTAACAAATATGTTTCTTCATCATCAAAATACATGATTAAAACCTCCTTAGTTCATTAAGAGGGTTTTTCATGATAAACGAAGATAGAATGATAAGTTAAAAGTTTAGACAAAATCAACTAACTCTTAAGTAACCAAATTAGTATATGGTAGTTTTAGTCGGCACCTAAGAGGGGGATGAATTAAAGGCTTAAAAAATTTCTAAGTACTAGATCCTAAGTTCACCAAATATTTTCCAAACACAAATGTGAAAGAATGCAATGACTAATAAACAATCATAAAGGTAAAATAAATAGCCTAATAATCAAGACAAACAATTGCAAGATTGAAGAATAATAAATTAGAATAAACAATCTCAAACACAATATATAAATTAAAAAACAATATAAAGATAAATGAATTAAAGTAATTGCCTAAACATAAGAGTGTAGGTAAGAAGAGATACTAATAGATTTATGCTAGTTTAGAGAGGCCCAATTTCTTTTATGTCTAGTTCCTAAAAAATCTTGTTGAGAGTTTCACTAGAATCAATTATAGAATATAACGTGAGAGATATAATCCTTTTTTTAGGCTTAAGGATAACATTTTCAATCATTTTTTAAGGCTTAAGGATAATCCTTTTCCTTATAGTGCTTCTACATCTCGAAAGTATACTTCAAAAGTGTTTAATTTAAACTCATAAAGGCATTTAAAAAGGCTCACAAACTCTTGAGATGCATGAAAAATATGCTCACAAAAACCTATCAAAATTCATATAAAACATTTATCAAAACTTACCAATAACCTATAAAACTCAACTCTTAATGCATATAACACTTGTAAGAGTAACTGTATTACACTTGGATGACTAAAACTTATGCAAAAAATACATATTTATAGTTTTTCCTAGGCCTACTAGATGTTTCCTAATGTTTCTTTACATTAAAACTCATTTATTCCATCTTACCATTGGTTTTTAGTCGTTAGTGTGTGATCTTCACTTTAGCTGGTCAACCACTGCAGTCCTTTACTTATGACTAATTGTTTGATAAGAAATACTTTAAACTCATTTTTAATCAAAGCATATCATCACTAAATACTTTAGAAAAATTTCTTCACCCAAAACATTTTGTCTTATTAAGAGGATTATTTCAAAAAATTCCCCATATAATTACCTTTTAATTATATAACCTACATGTATATACTAAGTCATCTATGCAATTATACATAAATGAGGCTCATAAATTAACACGATGAGATAAGCAAAATTTACAAAACAAAATTACACATATAAACCTATATCAATACCAAATTGGTCTTCAAAAATTTAATCTTCACTTGTGATTTTCATGAACTCCAATTAACTCCAAGATTATACAAACAATTTATTTCAATCTTTGATCATACACCTATCTTTCATACATTTAAACACAACAAACCATTAGTAAAAAAATTCGTTTTGTCATCATAAAAATCATGTAAAACCTCACTTAGTTTAATAATCTCCCCCTTTTTAATGATGAAACAAATGTGATACTATGACAATAAAACCACAAACATCCCAAATTTTATTAATTCCATATGATCATCCCTCACATATTCATTCCAACTCATGATATCACAAATAACGTAATTAATTCATTTCAAATTTAGTATTGCATTTATAAATCAAGAAAATTTTAAACAATTTCACATAGTCACAATAATCATCAAATTGATAATCCCCTTTAAATTTTTCAAAATCATGTAATAATTTCACATTTATAATTCTAACATAAATTTGACAAGTTTTTAAAAAAATTTACGAACTCCCCCTAAATTGGTTAAAATAAACACTTTTCTTAAATTCATCCATTATAATAAAAATGATCAAAATTCAAAATTTTTCTACTACTTTCCCTTAATAAGACATAATATCACACCTAAATCTCCCTCTTTTTGGCATCATAAACAAAGTTTTACAAGACCATGTAAAAAAGAAAATTTATATCATAAACTATAAAACATTTAGAAGGGCAAGACGCATTAAAAAAAATCAGCATTTAAGAGAGATGAAATCATAAAAGCATAAAGCTAACACATAAAGCTTATAACCTTGAATTGACATATAATATCAAGAAGGAATAGACATAAATATCTTATGATATAAATAAACAAAAAATCAACATATATCCATAATGTTAAAAAGTATCAAAATATGCAAGATATATCATCAAAACAAGAGAATCCTAAATATCACTAATCATGATCCAATGGTAGAGGAAATCGAGATCTCAGATCATCAATCTGTGCATGTATCCTATAAAGCAAAAAAACCACCTCTTTTAATTAATGTACAATGCTCTCTCAAAGATAATTAAGCTCTTTATAAAGTGAATCAAGCCGATCATCGAGTTAAACTTAAGGAGGAGGAGGAGGTCGAGAAGATGTAGCCTCATCATCTACAAGAAAAGATATAGAATGGCTTAGAATTGGCTCATCATTACTAAGTTGTGTTGGAGGTAGTATAGGATGTCGTCATCACTGACATGGTCGTCAAGTCATTTGATTATTAAAATTTTTATATCCTACGTGATTAAGAATAAATGAGTTTAAGAAGGCATTAAGATAAAACTCATCATCCATTGAAGGAACTTGAAAATGTCAAACGATGAGACCTAAAAGAGAGAATATGGGATGTTTTGGTTTTTTTTTTAATTTGTTCAAAGAGAAATGAACCATTTTGCTCCCCTTAAATCAATGTAGAAGGAAATCACAAATCATCTAAACCTAGGGTCGTATAATGGCCACGACAAGAGATAAAGTTGTATTTAATGAAAAGTGATGGAATCTAGAAATGGAAATGACATCTCTCACATCACTCCATTAACTCAAAAATGGTTTGAACTCTCTCATGCATTGAATGATCATGACTACTAAGTTTTATATTACAATCTTATGATGTATACTCAGAAAGAATAAGAAAACCTAGTATTTCATTTATGGTGTTCCTTGATAACTAAAGTATGACACCTTGAACCTTGGAAACTATAAAATAGTCACCCCTTCATGATGTTGTCTAAGAATGCAAAAGAATATATGAGCATTAGTAGGACTTATCATGGCAGAAAGAGTGTGAAGGTGTTCTAACCCTTGATTAACAAAGTATTGGACCAAACCATATTGTTTAAAGTAAAACAAATAAGAAAGAGAAATGATTCAGTTTTCATAAAGATCCCTATACGCATAAACTTATAATTAAGAAGAGTTAACGTCAAAGAACTCATTCCCTTATGAAATTGGAGATTTTGTACTCCTAGAGGAACTATCACCTCGAGTTCTAACCATGATTAGAAGAAAAAACAATGATAGAACTAGAATAAACCTAATGATACATTTTATGAAGTAAATATCCTATAAGGATCTTAAGAGCAAGAAATTGCAATGGTATCAAAGTTGTTTATAACTAATTAACACAACATGCATAAACGAATAGGAGAATATATCGATCATCAACTGTTCAACTATATGAATGCATGAATGAAACAAGTGCAACTTGTCAACCTAGAAACTATGAAATGATTAATTTTAATACCAATTGAGCTTTTATAAAGCCAAATTTATCAAACACCTTCTAATTAGACAAAAATGTGAAAAATTATAAAACCTTACACTAAAATGGGAAATATTAATTAAATAAAATCAAACTAAATTAAATGTTCAAAAACCTCTTATTGACTTCTAATTAAACTTTCTTAAGGTCAATTTCATAAATCATATCCCACTTCATCAAAAATTTTGAAACACTTTAATTTCTAAAGTCTAAAACTAGGGGAAATACCAATTTGAACAAAATATATGCAATTAAATGATCAAGCACCTTAATATATCATGTAATTGTATTTTTGTATGATCTATTTCATTAAAAAATTCAATTTAAACTAAAATATGAGAAATTCCAAATTATTAACCCGAATTTTATGGAAAATCAAATATGACATAGATAAATGCAATTGAAAGTTATAATGCCTTAATTCTACTTATAATTGCATAAAAATACTTTTAATTTTAAATAATTGTGAAAAATTAAGCCAAAATTTGAAAATTCCTATTTCTAAAGCCTTAATTATGTATGAACTAAAAAAATGATTCAATCTATATGCAATTGCATGAAATAGAAATTCTTGCATGCTTTTAAGATATAAAAATATGCCTAATTCATCTCTAGTTTGATCAAAATAAGCAAAATTGAAGAATAATCACAAAGGGCCAAAAATGGATATTTTACTTATAATGAAATTAAGGCTAAACTGAGAAGAAACTATTAAGTATTTTTGTACAATAGGTTGCTAGGCAACTTTTGACAACTTTCTTTTAGCTAGAGAGTCACTAGAGTGGGTGAAAATAGCTAGAGACAGTGATCATTGCTGTTAAGATGGAAGTGCAATTTCAAAGGTGAAGAGGTCTTTTTGAATGGGAGAAAGTTTTGGAGTATAAGTATAAAAATTTGAGGGGGAAACAATGAAGAAAATTTAGAGGTGGAGCGCTTAAATCACTGGATATGGAGGTTTTGAAGAAAAAAAGAGCAAAATGAGCCAAATCAAAACAATATTTGGCTTAAAAACCTTCAACTAATTGGCTAGTTCAATATACTGGTTAACTAGTGCATCTTAAAGATGAATAGTTTTGCCACAAATCTCAATTCCTAAACACTACATCAATTTTAATCCTAATCTTTCTTTAAATAAATAAAATTTAAAAACTACTTTTAATCTCAATTTTATTAAAACACAAATAATCAAGTTAGTCATTTTATTAAACACCATAAATAATACATTTTAATTACAAAAATTAATAAAATTCAAAACTATCAATCATTCAATACTCATCATATTATGCCAAAAATGATTCTGTACCTCCTAATTTTTATAATCACCATTTTTTTTTTAAATTCTCCACTTGGTTTAATAATATTTTTTTATAAAATTTTCTTTTTACTTTTGTAAGTATTTACAAAATAATATTCAACAATTTTTTGGTACCCACATCATTCTGGGTCCCTGATGGTTAGTTAGTTTTCTACAATCATTTGATAGAACATTCATATTTCCAAGCTCATGATAAAAAAAATGTTGAACATGACTATAATAACCACAATAAGTTCAAAATAAAGGTACTTGTGGCTTATGTGCATTTCCATAACCATATCTAGGCCTAAAATCATTATAAGAGCATGATTGAGAACTTTGCCTAGAATGAATGAATAACCTTTTATCATTAAAATTTTGTTGAGTGAATCTTCCTATGAATTTACATGAATGCTTGATGCCATTGCCTAAGTTGAAGGCTACTAGTATATTTATTTTGAATAACAATCCTAGCTAGAGATTCATATTCTAAGTTCTTCCCCTTAATGAAAATGGTCTTATTAGATAATGGTTCATTTTCGTTATTATAACTTAAATCATATTTTTCATTACCGACTTTTTGAACACTTTGCATTGATTATAATTTCTCATTTCCCTTTGTAAATTTTGCAAGTGATTCTCTAAAGGTTTCTATTCTCTCTTTAATAAAACATTTTCATTTACTAAATTATCATTATTCTTGTTTATTAATCGTAGTTCTTGCTTAAGTCTTTCATTCTCTAATTTACACTTGTCTAATGTGTTGAACAAATGAAGGTTTCAATCTTAGTTTTGATGATAACAAAACATAATTGTTACGAATGAATTAAGTTCGTGTTGTGAAATTCAAAGATAGGTTTCTTTCAAGATGATTTAATATAGAAAGCTTGAAGCTTTAAAGCCAAAATTGAACTTAATGGAAGAACAAGGGATATGATAGCTTCAAGGCCTTAGTTAGGTTATTTTGGATGTGTTTGTGAGTTTTACTTACTACTTAATTTATCTATGGGCTCAATTTTATCATACATTGCATAAATCTTTTGAAAAGTTGCATATATTTCCATTACATAGGCTAATTCATAATTTTAAAGTGTTTGAATCATTTTAGACATTCATATAGTCTTAATCAATGTTTTAAAAATTAATTGTAATCTTGATTAACGTTATGAAATTGTTTAGAAAAGATAGGATTTAAATTGATTTTTTTGTTTTTTTTTAACCTTAAATAATAGACAGGAGCTAAACGATGTCATAAATAAGGGGCCATTTTACTGTTTTTTACTCAAGACCTTAATGACAGATGAGAAGAGATCAAAACAATGTTCTTGAGGTCCCCAAGAACCACCATTTAGGTCCACGTCTCGAACGGCTAGTTTTAGATCTTCATGATTTTTATATCCCAATAGTGAGTTTTAATATCTAACATCTCTAAACCCTTCCTAACCCTTTATATACCATTCCTAAACATTTTTATCAACTCTTTATGCATACTAAACAAGTTTATAAGATCAAAATCACTCAAACCTCAAAGTTGTCACACATTCTTGTTGCTTTTGGTTCAATCTCAACTTTTTCTATTTTAATCTATTTCTGAGATTGCAAAATTGTTGTTTTCTATTAGTTTAAGTGTTTTTAGAGATTTTTTGTTTCAAATTTTACATTTTAGGGTGATTATTTTGTTAGATTAAAGATTACATTTTCAAATATACAAAAATTGTCACTAGTTTCTCTACTCTTGCCTTAATCACAATTCTAGGTATCTTAAACTATTTATGGGTGTTTGATTTTTCTGGTCTTAGTTTTTTTAAGTTTTTAAGTGTTTCATAGATCAATTTATGCATCATCAATTGGTTATACTAGTATATTCAAGCTCATAAAGTTATAAAATTTATAATCATTTAGTTTTGCATGTTCTAGTTTTCTTTCACATTTTTTAGTGCCTAAATCCAAATTAGTTGCTTTCAAATTATTGGATTTTGTTTGGTTAAGTCCTCATGGATTTCATTGATTATATAACTGAACTTTTAGTGGCTTATTTAGTTGTTTGGTAGCAATCATATTCACTTTTATCAAAACTATCCAGATTTGGTACTTAACATTTTTACATTAATTTTCAACATACATTCAAGTTTTTAATGACTCTTAATTTATCGTATAAAGTTTTTTTGAGCTTTAAAAGGTATCATAATTTCATCATATTATTTATTGAAAGCCAAAAGTCTATTTCGGTGTATTTGGTTACTTGTAAGGGGATTACTGAATTTTTAGGATGGCTAATTGTGTAAAGACTCATCTTTGCCCTAAAGATTTGTCTAATGATTGCTCTTCACCTTCAACAAGAAGATTATGTCTTGTAAGCGTTACTCTTCACCCTAGAAAAAGATTGTAATTGTTTTTTATTAGTTAATGGAATCTTTAACAAGTAGTTGGAGAGAGGATATAGTCTATCTTTGAAGTAAGTGAACCTATATAAATTTCTTATTCAGAAAAATAAAAACCAAAAACCAAAAAAAAACAGGCCCTCATTAATCAATATAACTGATCTCAAAAATTAAAACTGGTCAATTTGAGTAAAAAAATCTTAAACATATCTTGTAAATTAACAACAATATAAACATAAATGAATTAAAGTAATTCCTTAAATGTAAGATTATAGGGAAGAAGCGAGACAAACAGATCTACACTAGTTCAAAGATGTTTATTTTCTCCTTTGTTTAGTCCCTAATAAAATTTATTAAGATTTACACTATAATCAACCAAATAATACAATGGAAGAGAAATAATCCTTTTTTTAGGCTCAAGAATAACCTTTTTAATCTTTTTTTAAGGCCTAAAGATAACCTTTTTTCCTCATAATTATTCTACCTCTCAAAAATAAACTTAAAAAGTGTTTCACTTAAACTCACAAAGGTATTTAAAAGGCTCACAAACTCTTGAGATGTATGCAAAAATAAGCTCACAAAAGCCCCACAAAAGTTATACAAAACTTTCACTAAATCTTTACATAAAACTTACGAAACTCAACTCTTAATGTAAACAATACTTGTAAGATTGATTTCATTAAACTTGGATGATTAAAACTCATATAAAAACACTTATTCACAGTGTTTTCTAGGTCTATTAATCATTTCCCAACGTCTCTTTACATTAAAACTCATTGATTGCTTCTTATTGTTTGTTTTTAGCCATTAGTGTTTAATCTTCACTTTAACTAGTCAACCAATGTCAATCAGGTCATGATTGGTTGCCTAGTCCTTTGCTTATGGTTAGTTATTTGACAAAAATACTTCAATCTCTTTTTAATTAAAGCATATCTTCCTCAAATACTTTAAAAACATTTCTTAATTCACACACAATTAGCAAATGCTTTTTGAAAACATTTTAACTCATCAAAAGGTTTGTTTAAAAACTTCCCCACATAATTTTCTCTTGATTATACAACTTACATAACTTATGCATGCAATTATGCATAAATGAGCCTTTTAAATCATCACAATTAAAAAAAAGAAAAATTCACAATAAAAATTACACATATAAACCAATGTCAACACTAATTTAATCTTCAAAACTTAAATCTTCACATGTAATTTTCATGAACTTCAATTTAGCTCCAAGACCTTACAAAAAATTTATTTCACTCTTTAACCATACACCTATCTTTCAAACACTTAAATACAAAAAAAACATTAGTAATAGAATTAAATTTTTTGTCATTAAAACAAGGTAGAACCTCCCTTGATTCAACAGTATAAGTACTAAAAACTCATTAAATATTTGGTTTACACATCAATCATCAAGTGCATATAAAGTAAGGAAGTAATAAGGCATCTCTTTAGTACCAAACAAATGGTATAAGAAGCTATAGCAAAGGGTATCTTTAATAAGTGGAAATTGGTAACTCCTTTATAAGCTAATCAGTGACCATATTTTTGAACTAAGTGAGTAGAATAAAATAAGGTATGTACTTGAATTGAAATTTTAAAAGAGAAAGCCTTATTTGCAAGTATGTAGGGGGTAGTCTCTTAAATGGTGATGATATTTGAATGTTTTATAATGAAACTTGAATGTTTTTTTTTATTTTTAAACTCTTCTATACTATAATGCTCCATACCTAATGTCATTACATAAATTAAAAGGGAGTAATCGTTACTTAATACATATATATAAAGAGAGAGAATTATGTGATATTATTTTAATTTGATATTATTTTCTTTTATTTAGGGTTGGGGAGTTTGTTTTAATTTCTTTTGGTGGTGGTGGGAAGGGAGAGTTTAATTTTTGAGTTAATTTTTTTAGTTGAATGTGACTTTTTTATAACGCATAAATTTATGGGGAGTTTTGAATTTAAATATTGATGTTTTTAAGTTGTGAAATGAATTTTGATTCTTGATCATTATTAAAGTTGTGATTGTTTCATTGTTTTTGTTATTATATAAATGGTGAGAAATTTTAGGTTGGATTAAGAAAGTTCAAAATATAGAAATTTTAAGTGGTATTGAGAAAATCTAAAGGGTATTGAAGTGATTTGGCCTATTAAGCACATGATATAAAATTTCCTTGTTTTGAGTTTATGAATAATTTTTTATGATTCAAAAAATAAGAAAAAATTGTGTGATGATAGATTAAGGTAGGGTAAAATGATTTGCATTATTTATGATTTGTTTTTTATGTTACCTAGTTTTGTTATCATAAAAAAGGGAAGAGATTACTTAACCAAGGAAAATTCCACCCAAGTTTAAATGATGAAAAAATGCATTTATTACTAATGAATTATTTGTAATGAGAAATGCAAATTAGAGTCAAAGAGATTTGTGCATTGAAGTATAGTTTAAATGAAAGATGAAGATGAATAACAAATGAAGTATGAGATGAAGATTAAGTTTTAATATGTTTATTGCTACTGTAAATCTTATTTTATTCTTTATAAAGCATTTATGGGTTTGAATCATACATAATACACTTTTATTTAGTGCTTATACATTTAGGATACATAATAAAGAGGAATTATATGGGGAAGTTTTTTAAATAATCCTTTTTAATACACTTTTATTTTTTAAAAAACTAGATTGAAGTGTTTGTGGTTAAAAACAAGTGTTTGAAAGTGTTTGATATCTTTTGGGGTTGGTTAAATGTGTTTAAATTTGTTAAATATGTGAAAAACTAATTTTATTAGGACTAGTTTACTAGTGGTGGTCGATCGATGGGTTTGGTAGTAGTTGACCAATGTGTCAACTTTATAGAAACTAGTCAGCTAATGGGACAAACTGGTTGACCAATGGTCCAAGTGGTTAACTAGTAGATGTTAAATCTAGATACTAGTAGCTAGTTTTAACCAAAAAAAAGATTACTAAATGATTTTTTGAAGAATTCCAATGACGATAAATGGTTAGTTGACAAGTTTTCACCTATAAATATGTCTATTATGCATCAAGTAACATTTGATTGAGTGTGTTATGCTTAAAGTAGCATCTAATTAAGTAGAAGTACATCAAGAAACATTGAAAAGCATCAAGTTGAGTCAAGAAGCATTTTAAGTGATTTTTTAGTAGTTTAGTGGTGTTTTGTGAAGTTTTCGTGCATTATTTACTAGTTTTTCTTTATCCCGCTTTAAACACTTTGGGTTCATCAAGTGAGAATTCGTAAACTGTATTTTAGGATAGTAAAGTTGTAGGATTCAAATTATAAGGGTTACTCTTGTCTCGTGAAAAAGAGAGTGATTATAAAAGGGTTAATCTTTAAACGTTGAAGAAGATAGTGATAGTAATATTTCCAACAAGGTTATTAAAGTGTAATTTGAGCATCGAATTACTATAAAAATTGATTTGAGCCGCTCTTCCCTTTCTACTTTACTTTTCAACTTTATTTTAATTCAAGTCATATTATTACATTCATTATTTATATTTTATCATATTCCACATTTTATAATTTGACTTTTATAATTAGGTTAAGATTTAAAAAGACCTTGGTCACTTAATTCATTCCTCCTTTTAAGTGCTATATAAGAGTTAACACTACGATTAAGTTCACATATTTCAATTATGAAGGAGAATATTGAAGTGATTCTAGATTAGATAAGTGGATAAAAACGTAATAAGATGATGAAGACAAAACCTACTATCATTTACACCATATGAGTTATATAAGGAGCCAAATTTGATGAAATGTGGCATTCATAGATTTATATCTAGATTGACCTTTAAATGATAAAAAAATGTTTAGTTTGCATATAAAATCCTCATTTCTAAAATTTTCTACAGATTTATATTTTTACTTTTGTTTTTTTTATGAAATTTTAGTTAACAATGTTTCTAGTATAATAAAAGTGAAACTAATACATTAACATCATAAACTAAAATGACAACTTCATTAGCCTCATAAGCCAAACGAGGATCTAATTTTCTTTATACATAGCCACTAGTATTGACATTACAATAACAAAGGAAAAAGCTTTATGAATAATTTCTTTAAAATTATTCTAATACGTATTGCTAATGCACACAGATTTGTTTCAAATAACATACAATACTTATTTGTTTGGGAACTTAGTACAATATCAAAGGTAAACATCAAGTCAACACGTTATGTGAATAAATTGTAATTATTAATTAAATTCAAAATCAGTATCTCAAACTTCATAAGATAAGAAACAATATTAGATATAGATATTTATGCAAACAACTATTTAATAAATGAGTGAATTTATATTCATCTTCACCAATACCATTATTTGACAAAAACCTACAAATAGTTATGGAGAATAAATAATTTATCGTTGGAATCTCCATTTTTCAATTCCTAAAAATCCTACATAAGTGCTTATTATAAAAACGACAATTTTATGGAGAACATGATATGATGACCAATTTCCTTAAGAATTTTAGTATAACCATATCTACTTAAAAACACAATATAAATAGAAAGTACATAAAGCACAAGTGAAGAATAAAGATTAAGTGGAAGTAAGATTTTTAACTAAATTGAGTAGTTAGAAGGCAATATAAGACTCAAGATGGTGAATAGTAACTCTCTTTATATAAACAAGACAAAAAATTGAGCATAAGCATGGTGTTACTTTTATGAAACTAGAAGAGCTACAATTTAATTCTATTTCTCTACACTTTTTTATCGTCACCATAATTTGCGTCATCTAGAGAGCAATAATGATTGAACCTATCTATTTGGTTTACCTTAATAAATTCTAAACCCTTTCAACTCCATCTTTCAAATTCCAAATTAATCTCAAACTATATGTTACAAGTGCATTTAATTATGAATGGGCCTAAATTCTTTTATCTAATACAATTTATTCCTATGATAGGTTTGACTATTTAATTTTTCTATAAAAATGTTTCCATCCAACGTGTTAAAAAATAGCATAAGTGACATGACATGTAAGGAAATTTTACAATAAGCTATAATGGAATCTAATTATTAGGCTTACAAGGATCAACAGAGGTTAGCTTTTAGTTAAATATTTAGGTATAATTCTTTTCTTTTGTAAACTCTTGAATAGAGATTGTAAACCTCTTCTTAGGAAAATTGATGTTAGGGTTAAATCTTGGACTAATAGGTTCTTGTCCCATGTAAGGATATTATAACTTATTATTGCTTTCCTCTTTAAGTTTCAAGTTTATTGGTGTACTCACTATCCATTACCTTCTTTTATGTTAAAAGAGATAAAGAGTAATTGCTTTGGATAGGGACTATTAACCAGTACCATAGTTTTAAGGTTCCTTGGGATGACATGCACAAGACTAAGAAGGAAGGACGGATAAGCATAAAACATCTTAAAACTTGGAATAAGGTGTTGCTAGTGAAAAGAATCTAAATACTTTTAAATGATACAAAAGCCTTATAGGTTAAATGGGTCTATTTATGTAAAGGGGAAATTTTCTAAAATGTCAAAATAAAAAATGACTATTCTTGGAGTTAAATGAAAATTTTACAAGTGAGAGAAACCTTGAGGAATCATTTCAGAATTAAGATAGAGAATGAGATGTCTACCTCTCTTTAGCAGGATCCTTGCATCCAAATAGGCCTTTAATAGAATTCATAACTTGTTAAATCAACAACTCTGATCTTTCAATGAGTTCAAGAGTCACTACCTTAATCAATGACAACAATTAAAGATGGTG
Source organism: Pinacopodium congolense (assembly GCA_028565735.1). Classification (NCBI taxonomy): domain Eukaryota; kingdom Viridiplantae; phylum Streptophyta; class Magnoliopsida; order Malpighiales; family Erythroxylaceae; genus Pinacopodium; species Pinacopodium congolense. The sequence goes on along the minus strand of JAOXYD010067620.1, from coordinate 3,374 downwards.
GAATACCAATAATAGCCTTACTTGATCCCTTACTCTAAACCCCCTATCCTGCAAAGGAGGATAAACTAAAATGATTTACAAATAATTCAAAGGAGTATACCAACAAATCAACCTATAAATGCATGAGACCTCTAACAAATACAAAACCTTGGGTAAAATTTATCTGGCATAATAAATTTGTCTATAGACAATGCTTTATTCTTTTTTTTTTTTTTTGCTTTATGAAATAAGCTTTAAACTAAAGATAAATTATCTTTACCTAAATACTCCAAACTTGTTTTCTCTCTACCTTATTGACTAGGAGAAGCTCACTTACCTATTTTTAACTATACATAATCTAAATTAGTGTGGAATGAAATTTTGAACCACTTTTAATTAAGATTTAATCCCTTAATCTTATCCCTTCATGAAATCCTTGATTGGATCCAGACCCTCTTTAGCAAAGTCACTTAAACTTGGACATTCTTATAATAGGCCTCTAAACCTATGTCTATACCATATAGAAAGAAAGGAATAACTGAACCATGGAGCCTCGAGGAAACGTCTCCAAAATGGTCTCTCTTATCACATATATCATAAGCACTATAATAGATGCCTTTTAATCATTTCACTTTAGTTTTTTGTTTTATTGCTAACCTTTCTTTTGTAGGTCAAAGAAATGCAATATTAGATGGAAAATTGGAGGCCAAGAGGAAAGCCAAAGGAAAGCAGATCTAAACTCCAACAAGTGTATTGGAGGAAACTAGTTTTTCCTTAAAGCAGCTAAATAACTAATAATGAGACACTTAAATAACAAAATCATAACAATTCAAGATGAAGAACAGACTAAAAAAAAGCCAAGAAGAAACCCAAATAAGAGATCTGAGCATATAAATAATGTAGGAAAGGATGAGTAAAATCTAGGTAACCCCTTGTAACAAGATGAAATAGAAGAAAAAGGATAGTAAGAAGAACCATCCTAACAAAGATTATTTCTTAAGTCAAAAGATAGGTAGGACAGTCCAACAACATTCCTTTTTAAGATTATGAATTAGAAAGCATCAAGTAGTTCATTATGAGAAGAGTGAAGGAAAAAGTAGTAAACTGGTCAATTTTTGTGAGTAGTTTAGACTCTTCTCCTCCACTTGATCCACCCTCTACCAAAGTTCCCTCAAATAAGATTTTATTTAAAGAAACTGAAGACTTATTCAAGTTTACTAAGAGGAAGAGAGAGAAATATCAAATGATTGAAAAAGAAAAGAGAAGAAACAAGGGGTCAAAAGAAATAGTTAAAGGACTACCATTAAGAGTAAAATCAAAACCTAATTCTCATCAATCTTGACTAAGTATTTATTTGGTAGTATATTATTTTTGTTCCTATGTTTTTAATCCTAGCTGACTTCAACTAGTTTTAAGGCTTTTAAAAACATAGAGAGATTCCCTTTTTTTTTCGAATTTCTCAATTCTTGCCTCATCCAAATGTTAATACCTTCATAGTTAATTGCTAGTTAGTAGTGTTGATGAGTTTGGGATTGTACAGGTAAAGAATACAGGGCTTCCTTTTATCATGAAGCTATCAAATTGATGTCTTACTTAGTAGTGTTTTGTTCTCTATTTTTAGGTCCAATAGTGTTATAAGTGTATGGAGGATATTATCCTCTTATATATAAACCTCATTTCTCTTTCTTTTTAATAAAAAAATCTTACATTAGGGTATATTTGATGTAAAATAAACTTTAGACATTAAATTATTGACATCCAAAGTTAAGACTAATTTTAAATTTTTTATCAAGTTGCATATTGAAATATTAAATTGTCCTATTTTAAATTTAATTTACTAAAAAGATTTGCATTTCTATCCTTTTTACCCTTTCAAAGATAAAATTGCATTAGTATCTCAATGTTTTAATGGATCCAACTATATAGCTCTCTTATGGTGATCAATAGTGGTCATTATAAGGAAAAATAATTTAATTAGTATACATAAAAAAGTTTAAGATATTTCCTTTGATGATGGCCTATTGGCCACCAAAGAAAGATCATCAAGTATTTTTCTATTTTTAATTTAATAAAATAAGTAACTACTTATGGTAGTTTCCTTTATTTTTTTTTTTTGTCTTCCTAATTAACATTTTATGAAGAAGTATTGAGATATAATCCTTTTTTTAGGTAAGCAATAGCACCCTAATTTATGATATGATTTGTTGGCTTATCTAACTTAATTATAAATATTTTTTAATTAGAAAAATAAATAAATTCTACCAATTTGTTAATTTGAAATTCTAATTTAGACTAGATATAAAATTCCAAGTAATTTAAAATAATTAATCGCCAGTTATATCCATGGCATATATATATATATATATGTGTGTGCATATATAATACCAAATAAATATCCACACTTTGTGTTAAAAAAATTTCACCTTACAAAGCAAGAAAAAATTTTCTGTGTATGAAATAACAAGGAGGTTTTTCTAAATAAAAGAAGAAAGTACAAATAATAAAAGTATTTATATTAAAACTAGATGGAAGAAAGATACCAACTTATAATTAAAAATATATATAAATAAAATCTAAGCAAAAAATAAACAACATTTAAAAGAATTGTCATAGGCTTCTTTTGTTCTCTCCAGTACAACTGTCTAGCCTTACCAGATGTCTACTGATAGTGAAAGGATTACCAGTACCATAGAGATTAATGTAGTAATCACTTTATGTAAGTTAAGGGATTGCCAGTAGTGAAGGATTGTCAAATATCTTATCCTAAGTGTCTTAAAATTATTTGAAATATCGTTAACAAAGTTTTAAGAAATTAAAGAATTTGTATTACACTTAAAATTTACAAATTAGATCATATATCTAGTCTTTCTAGATCATAATGCATAAGATTAGTTATGACAAAACAAGTTAAAGTCCAAATACTAATTACTCCAAGTAGCACTAAGGACTAAAACCTTTTAAGTAGCATAGAACTTAGCTTAACCAACTTATATGGAAAAAATATGAGGGGTTTATACAAAAAAAATAGGAGATGTTTTTTATATAGAATTATGTGCCATTCTAGTAGAGCTTCATTTGTCAAATTTAACAATTCTCACACCATTATATCTAACATGTTCTATTTAAGCTTTATGATGGAGTCACATTTAAAGTGGACAATAGGCATAATCATATGGAAACTTATTGTAACAGCCCAGACCACCCGCCTACAGATATTGTCCGCTTTGGGCCGGTATCTTGGGCTAGTATCTTGGGGGCAGTATCTTGGGCCGCAACCCTCAACCCGCCTACCCCTCAACCCGGCTACCCTCAACCCGCCTACCCGCACGGTTTTGTTTTTCCCCTTTAGGCGAGGACTTCCCAGGAGGTCACCCATCCTAGTACTACTCTCGCCT
>JAOXYD010067609.1:0-12750 GCA_028565735.1 Pinacopodium congolense | reverse complement strand
GAGAAATTGACCTTGGCTATTAGATCAATCAATAACAGAAATAATCTAATTAATACAGGACCAACTCACTCTTTCGGCCATAACTTCTTCTTTGAACCTCCAATTAACCTGAAATTTGAACTGGAGCTTCCTAACATCTTGATCTTCCTCTCCACCAATTTTCATGGCCATCTGATCTCTAGATCTTTCCCAAAAAGCCACCAAAATCATCTGTAAAATAACCCAATTTGAAATTCTACTGCCTGCAAAAGCTAGCAACAGTATGCATCAACCATTCCTCAAATAAAATCCAAAATCCACCCTTAAAAACTAAACAAAACAAATAAACACTTGGACACTTCAAAGATCATGAAAATATGCAAAACAAGCAAAAGATTAAATAAACTAAAGCTAAAACACACAAAGACACACTTAAAACACCTAAAACAACCTAGAAACATAACCAAAAAACACACTTATCAGTAAGCTCAAGTGTTAATTCTCCTTGCATGCGAGTTTTCTTAGTTGCATGTATTCCATTCCTTGATTTTTCTTCTATTTTTATTCATTTGACAGTGAAATAGAGTCAAATTAGAGAAGTTAGCAACCAAGCAAAATCAAGAAACAAAATTCAAAGTGAAGTTTAATCCTTTATAATTTAATTTCTTTACTTAATTAGGGTTATTGCCTTTCATTAAAGCTTAAGATTTTAAGTGGAATCATATTGAAGCTATTTTAATCATGGAAGTTAGATGAAGTAGGTGAAAAGAAAAATTGAAAATGAAGCTAGAAGATTGATTAAGAGGGAAGGGAGAACCAAAATTGAGAGAAGAAGAGGAAAAGAGAAGAAGAGAAGAGATGGAGTGGAGAGGATAGAGAGTTGGGAAGAAAAAAGTTATAGGAAATGATTCTGAGAAAAAAAATGATAAAATGAGAGAAGAAAGAAAAAAAAAGAAAGAAGAACTTGGAGGGAGAGAGACGTTAGAGAGGGAAGGGAATAGGTTAAAGATGATGATGGCATATTAGTGACAATTAGAAAAACTAGGGATATTTTAGGGAATTAGTGTTAGGTAGTTTTGTAATTAGGAATAAAGTTGAAGGATAAGATAGGAAAAGGAAAATTTAATGGCAATATAGGATTTTTTTGTAAAAAATATTAAGGGTAATTTTGGAAAAGGAGTGGAAAAGATGAGTAGAGGAGGGTGTTTTAGGATTTTAAAGAAAAGATAGGGTTAAATTTGGAAAAAGAAGAAGAAAGTTGGGTAATTTTGATATTTTAAAAGGATGTTAAAGTGAAATGAGAATTTTAATAAATGTTATTGAAATTTTAGTATTTATAAACGTAGTTGATGTATTTTTTTAATATTTAGGAATTTTATATGAAGGAATGTTTTGGTTTATTAAGTATAAATTTGGGTGAATATGTTCCTAAAATAAATCTAATAGGATTTTTATAAATAATTAGGTTGTAAGGATAAGTTGGAGCTTAGATTAGATAGTTTGGAATAATTATTTAAGGAAATAAGGTAAAGTTAACTTATACAATACCCTTATATCTTGAAAACGCATGTTTGGCATATTTATATGATTTATGATTTACAAAACATATTTTTGAGATATTGGAGTTTTTGAGAAATGATAAAATAATTAATTAACAGAATAAAATGAAAATTTAGTGATTATTTTCTATGACGTATTTTGTGATTTGTAATACATGTTAATTATTTGATTTAATGTGATTTTCATAATTATGTATTGTCTTAAGTAATTTCTTTGGTATAATTAACTTGAGATTAGATTATGATAGATTAGATCATATTGGATTAAGTTTAGAATGGTGATGTATTAGTGGCTTACCTAGGATAGGCTATGTTCAATGGTTGTGATATTGACAAGATATTGAAATATAGATGAGATGTAGCTAGGTACCAATCCATGGAGTAGGTATCGAGGCATCCTGATTCTCGAGGATACCCTATGCTGATACCTAGGTACTAGAGAGATAACTGAATATCTTAAGTTTTGTGGATACCCTGTGTTAATGGGTAGGTACCAGAATGTTACCGGGGTACTAGATTGGAGTGAGACAGGGGTACCTTCTGTCGATATATATATATATATATTGCATTTTATATCCACTTGGTGACGATTGAGATGATTAGGATGAGATGAGCCGACAGACTATTGAATGTATGCCTATTAGGTTAAATAGGATTCGAATAAGTTAAAAATTGAAAATATAACATAATTAGATTTAATAATAAGAAAAATGACAATAATATTCATTGTTGTTTTTATTTAATGAGTATGTTGTGATTATTGGATATTGGATATTGAATATTACTTATGTTTTTACTTTACTATTTCTGTCTTTTTGCTCTATATTAAACGAATTGAATTATTGAGATATAAGGGTACAGTTAGGTGATTCTTACTGAGTAAGTAGTTCATACCTTGCCATTATATTTTTCAAGGGATCAAAAGACTACCAATAACCCCAGGGATCAAAATTGAGTTTTGAGGTGTTATGTAGGGCCAACAGGATAATTACTTGTTCAGTGCATTGATTTTAGCTATGCTGTGTTTATTTTTTAGGGTTAACTTTTGGATTAGGATGCATGTATATAGATTGACTTTAATATAGGTGGATATTGTTTTTCTGAGATGGATATATAGATATATATAAATATATATTCATTGTACAGATAGGTTTTGAGACTAATGATTATTGTTTGAGATATGAATGAGATTTATGTTGAAATCTGTATTGGATATCCATGTTCAGACAACATTTTTGTGACTACAGATTTTGGTTTTGGAGATTTGAAAGTTTATATTGATTGGTTGTTTAGAATGGGAAATTTTGGTCTAATGTTTGGTTTGGATGAATTGTATGATGATTATATATGTTTCTGGGATAGGTTTTTGGAAATTGTGGTTAGGTTATGTGTTTATGATAATTTGGTGGTTTAAATTGTGATTTAGATAGATTTATTATAATTGTGATATAAGGTTTGGTTTAGGTTATGTTTTATAATGATTTGTTGTATAAGTTGTGTGATTAGAGTAAGGCAGTGCTACATCTAATTAACAAGCTATGTTTTAGTCATCATTTAAAAGCACATTATCATTCATATCATTATTCTTACCAACTTTTTCAATGTCAACAATCTTCCCTTAGCATTGCCTCTAAATGTCACATATATCATCATCCTTGCTCTTTAAAGATATGAATTATGGCATATCCTTTGTCATATGTCTAGAGCATCCACTATCCACATACTATTTACTTCTCTTAAATTTTTACAAAACAAGAAAATTTTATTTCACTTTAGGTACCCACGTTAACTTGCTACATCTCTTAGAGAACTATAAAACCAAGTTTACTTTTCATATAAAAGCTCTCTACTTATCAAAACATCCACAAGTATGGAAAATCGTAGGAATATCATAAAAATGGAAATATGACATCAACTTTTTCCTAAATGTATTTCTAGGTCTTTTATTTTTAAATGCCCTTCTTTGATGAAATTTAAGCCTAGAATATGGATGAAACATATTTCTAGATATTTGTAAAAGTATATGGGGAGCAAATGAATATATGGGCCTATATTGCTTAATATATGGCCTAAATGCATCATATGATTGTTGCACATTTCTATAGAAAGTATACATATATTTGGGTATATATGTTGATTCGTTAACTCATTTTAAGCTAATACAACAAGTGAATGGGTCATAAACTTGTATTATAACAACTATCGTCTCATAAGGATTAGGTTTAGTGACTCAATAATTCAAGTTATATTTTGTTTAAGGCAAAAAAACAAATGGCAAGAACTGAAAATTAACTAAGTAAAACAGTTTAACAAGTTGATAACAAAGTGCAGTAATTTAGGAATTCATGATTAAGAACCTAAGAGTCACTTTTATCCTTATTTTTTTCCCACTCATCTTATTAATTCAATTATGTTTGGCCTAAGATATCAAAATGCCTTAGTCAACCTCTCTCAAGGTGTAACTAACTTTTCCTAGTCGAATATAATAGAATTATTCTTGTAATCTCTCAACCTATAAAACCTTTCCTAAAATTCCAACTACATGTGAAATAGTCCTATAGGTTATCTATTAATTAACCAAGATATCTCTTTAATCAATTAATAAATATGATATTTATTGGTTTATTAGTTTCCAACTCTCATTGTACACTCAACCCAAATTTACCAAGCTTAATTTCTCACTCTATTACAAGGTTAAAGCACGATAGATGTAACAAACATCATTTTATTAAATCGATAAACTAGAGTTCTATAAAATAGACCCTAAGGTAACTCCTACAAAAGTATTCAACCATACATAATGTTAATAAAATCTATCACACCCATATTCTCCATACAACAAGGTAGAAAAGAGAAGAATGAAAATAAACAAAGTCAAGCTTACGCTCTTCACTTCACTTCACTCCCAAGTTGGAAAAATCTAGAATTTTATGAACTCCTTGAAATCTTGATGGATGATCTTGTTTCCTCCCTTGGAAAACTCCTAAAACTTGATATTTTCCTTCTTAGGAAAGTCTCCTCATCATTTGTGGTGGCTTCTAGGATTTAAAGCCCCTAAATATACCCAAAACCCAAAGAAGACATATGTTGAAAGGAAAAGTAGGTCACAATGACTTGTGTGTCTTGAGAACTCTCTGTCACAATCATGAGTAAGGTTTCTTCTTTTGTTCTTCCAATCTTCTCCTACTTGATCCCTCCTTCAATTACATATGAAACTCCAATGAATACCCATATAAGATTAAGAATTTACCTAAAAGCATTACTAAAACACTTAGGAACAAAAACAAAAACAAAAAGCATAAAAAGAACAATAACCTAAATCTTAAATGCATCATAAACATACAAAATCACATACTAAACCCTTAGAAAAACAAAGCCTAAAGCATAACTATCAACATGAACTTAATTCCTAGATTTAGTTCTAGATGTATACATAAAAGCATGATGATTCTACTTAGGTTGAGGTTTAGATGTTGATGTAACTTTATTAAATGATGACTCGGGTACATACTCTTCATCGAGATTTTTACCCTTCACAAAAATGGTTTTGGCATTAGTAGTTTCCCTTAAGTGAACCTTAAGCCATACCTATCATAAGAAGCCTTTTAGGCTCCAAGCATGATTTCTAATTTCTTCTTGCCCTTTGTGAATTTTTCTAATGATTCCTTAAGAGCATTTCCATATTTATTTAAACATTCATTTTCATCCATCAACTTTTACCTATGATCGATTTCATCAATATTCACACTCTTAGATTTTACCATGTCACTCATTTCTTTCTCTAACCTATCATTTTATTACATGCATTCATTTAACAATTTCAAAGATTCCTTGTACTTAGAAGATATTTTGTTCCCTTTTAAGGTCATAGCTTACAAACATTGTACTAATTCATTATATGCCAATTCATTATTGACATCATTTTCATCATCATCACAACCATATAAGTGAGAGGTATAGGGTACCACATCTTCTATAGCCATGAAGCAAAAGTTGGCAAGTTCCTTATCCAAATGTTCACTTTTGGAGTCACTTAAACTATGTCATGAAATGGCCTTCAATGCTTTGTTCCCCCTCTCTTTCTTCTTATTTTCATTCTTGCCACTCCTCATCCTTCTCATTTTTCTTAAGAATTAGACATTAATTTCTCATATGTCTCAGTTTCCTACATTTAAAGCATGCAATGTTAGTATATTTGCTTCTAACTTCGTTCTTAACTTACTCTTTTCTTCTTGAGAAGTCTTTCTTCTTAAAAAATTCTTGAATTTCCTTATGGGGAGAGAAATGCCATCATCTTCACTTTCACTTAAAGATGTTTCCTTATCACTTAATGCCTCTCTTATGCCTTAAATTTTTCAGTCACCATCTCCTCTTCCTTAGTTTCTTTGAGTCATATCTTATACATGAGGACTAACCTAATTAGCTCCACTAAGGTTAAAGGAGTTAAGATACTTTACTTCTTAAACAGTAGTCACCTTTGCTTTCTGTGTCTTTGGCAAGTACCTAATCATTTCCTTTAAAAGCTTAATATTAGTGTGTAGCTTTCCTGAAACTTTAATTGTATTAATATTATCAATAAACCTTATATACATGCATGGAATGCTTTCATCATGATGCATGTGAAATAACTCAAATTGATATGTGAATATTGACACTTTATTTTCCTACACTTGATTTGTTCCTTATATGTAACCTCAAGTATGTGCCAAGTATTATGTTTAATCTCATACATTGATATCTTATTGAATTCGCTCCTACCAAGTTAATAAGACAAAATATGGAATGGAAAGCCTTATTATTTAAAGATATGATCCTCTTATCCTTACAACTTCATTATTTTTTAACCTTAGGCACTTTTTGATCACTAACTACTTTGGTGGACATGTGTGGCCTATCACTAACTATATCTCATGATTATATATTTTCAACTATAAGAAAATTTCCATTCTTGATTTCTAGTAAAGATAATCATTCCTAAAAAAGAATGATACCTTAATAGTGTTTTACCCTTCTTGACTAGCTGATATTATTAAATTCCCATCATATATTTTTTCTCACTAATTTTGTTAGAAATCAAATGTGAACAAGTGTAAGTCCTAAGGGCACCCAAGAAGGGAATTGAACTAGGTGTTTAAGAAATTTTCTAAACTAGCAATCTAAACCAATTTTTGTTTATATGTAATCTCTAAACTACAATTCAACTTATATGTTATGCTAGTGCTTATGCTTATGCCAAATGTTCACAAAGTCAATACAAGGCAACAACATAACAAGTGGTAATTAAAAGATATATTAAAGGGGGATACACCAGAAATTTTTATAATGATTTGACAATAACTTTAATTGCCTATTTCCACTCTTTAACAACCGAGTTAGATATTCCATTATGAAAGAAAAAAGTTGGAAATTTTCTTTGGTTAAAGAGAAACCCTTTATAAACCAAATCTTCATTTTGAAAGGTGAAGAGAAACCTTGTTCGAATCTTTCTCAAGGTAAAGAGGAAACCTTGAATGAATCCCACTCCTAACAAATCAAAATGCCCCTTTGAATTAGAAAAAATATCTGAAGGGCATTTCACTTGAATCTTAATAACTAAAGGGATCAAACGCTTTCCAAGATGAACTTTATGAGTGAAAACCTTATTGAAAGCCTTACAAACAATCTACAAAAATGTTGGACTGAGAACAAAAAATTAAGAAATATTGTTTTAAACAACATCAAAATAAGATAGATTCTCAAAAGTAAGCTTTGGTAAATTTATATGCTCAAAGCATCCATAAACATTTATAAAGATCATTAAAAAAACTTAAAATTCCATTACCCTCATTTGCTAGAGATTATAAAATAGAAAATAACACTTTTACTAACAGAAAGAACTAGTCGTTAGTTTGTCTGTCGTTACATCAATTGACCAATGTGCTTAGGTTGGTCAATGAACCATTGATTGATTGACTCATATGCACTAGTTAACCGATGTTGCTTAAAACCTTATATTGGTTTAATAAAGACCAAGTACTAGTTATGCAAACACCTACAAATTTAGCCTTTAGGTTCTACAAACTATAAAATCTATTAATTATTATCTCAAAATCATTCCTTTCAATTCCAAATCAATTAACACAAATTTTAAACTACCAAAGTGGCAGGAGATCACAAAAGTCCCAAGTTAAAGGAAAAGTGGAATAATGAAGATAAAATTATGATTTCTTTTAACAATAAGGCAATGCATATTTTATTTTATGTATTAGGTAGGAATGATTTTAATAGGATGTCTACATATGAAATGAACTATGAAATTTGGCACATATTATAGGTAATGCATCAGTTACTAAAATGGTAAAGGAAAGTAAAGTGTCAATACTTATACACTAATATGAGTTATTTTATACACTATATGAGTATAACATTTCTAGCGTGTACAATAGGTTCATTAACATCACTAATGTATTAAAAGATTTGAAAAAAATCTTATACTAGTATTCAATTTTTAGATCTTTACTAAAGACATAGGAGTCTAATGTGACTATATTTGAACATCTTACTTTTGGATGGACTCATTGTTTCCATTATAACTTGTGAGATAAGGCTTAAGGGAGAAGGAGACGGTATCAAAGAAAAAGAATTTGTCATTCAAGGCCATGAGAAAAGTCTTAGGTGATGAGGAGATGTCATGAAGTAAAAATGAAGATGAAGGCAAAACCTTCATAATAAGAAATTTCAAAAGATTGTTGAAAAAGAAAGGCTTTGAAAAGAAAAGAGACTTAAAAGAAGGTAAATTTGATACTAAAAGAAAATATTCTAATGTTATATGTTTTGAATGTACGAAATCAGAATATAAAAGGTCTCATTGTCCACTCCTCAAGAGAAATGAAAGGGATGAGAGGAGAAATGAGAAGCAGAGGAGAGATAAGAAGAATAAGAAAGCATTAAAGACTATAATATGGAATGACTTGAGTTATTCCAATAGTAAACATTTAAAAGGGGAGGTAGTTGACATATGATTCATGGTTATAGAGGTCAAGGTACCATTTTATTCTCACTTTAATAATGATGATGATGATGATATTTATGATGAATTGTCATATGATAAGTTGATGGAATGTTTAGAGGCTATAACGTTAAAGAGAAAAAATATCTTCTAAATACAAGGAGACTTTGAAACTCTTGAATGAATGTATACTATAAAAGGAAAATTTGAAAAATGAAATACATGAATTATTAGATTATTAGAGTACAAAAATTGCTTTTAATGATGATATGGATAAGTTAATGAATGGAAATAAGAACTTTGAGGAAGGAAGTAGATGAACCTAAGGAATATTTAACTAAATTTACATAGGACAGTGATAAATTATAATGCATGCTTGAAGCTTAAAAGGCTTCCAATGATAGGCATGGTTTAGGATTAGCTCAAGGAAGTGTTTAACTTAATTACAAAACCACATTTGTGAAGCATAAGAACTTAGATTATGAAAATGTACCTTAACCATAATTTAAAAATGTAGCATCATTTTCTAGATCCCTACTTAGGAGACAACATCATACATTCATATATGGTACTAGGGAAAATATAGTAAAAGAATAGGTATAATTTATATAAACATGCTCGACCTTTACTAACCACCCTTAGGGATCCAAATTATTGTATGTACCTAAAACAAAATAAATTCTTTATTTTATAAGAATAAAAAATAGAAAAAGGTATGTGGATAGTGGATGCTCAAGGAACATGACAGGTAACACATCCTAATTCATCTCTTTCAAGAGCAAAGGTAGAGGATATGTAACTTTTGAAGGTAATGCTAATGATAACATGATTGACATTGGAAAAGTAGGAACAGAAGATCACATTATCATTGAAAATGTGTTTTTAGTTGATGGTTTGAAGAATAATTCACTTAATTTGAATGGCTAGAGAGAGAAGCTCTAACCTCTTTTTACCTTACCTTTATCTTCTACCATGTTGTTTCACTTAGTTTATCATCGTGCAACCTTCTTTATTGTTCTTTCTTACCTAGAATTCACTCTCTCTCTCACTTAGCTCTCATTCTCTTTTTGTCTAGACTTACTCTTGATTTCATTTTCAACCTTTCTTTTTATTTTACCTTTATTGACAACTAAAATTCAAATTGACTCCTTCCTACCTTCCCTTTCGGGTTTTCTGGCTACTACGTGTAACCTTCTTCCTTTAACCTTTCTTAAACTCCTAACCTTTGAAACCCATCCAAATAAGGTGAGGCTACAAGACTAAAAGGAAGGGTCCCCTTTAAGAATAAATTAATGGAAAATGTAGAGAATGATGCACAATAATATGTTATGGTGGTTAATATGAAAGTAATTGGAAGCAGACCAAAGATTGAGCATTTTAGCAAGCTATTGAAAAATAGGTTGATAGCATTAGTAGAGAATGAAGCGTAGCAACATCCTTTTGTGGTGAATAAGGAAGCAATTTAAGTGCACCAAAAACTAAACACTTTGGAAAGCTTCCACAAAAACTAGAGACTAAAAAAACCTTATAATATTCAAACTTCTAGTTCATTATCTTATAAAAAAAGGCTAACAAACTCTCATATAGTATGGGAGGACACTAAATAACCCAAAATATAATTCTTTCCCCCAACTAATAAAGATGGATCACTATAGTGGCTCCACTAATTGAGGTCCTTAAGTTGGGAGTTATATAATGGGTTGACACTTCTATTGGTTTTTTTAGTGGGGTGAAGACCCCCTATCAAATCATGCATAAATGGGCACATGTCAATTGGAGTAGGTATGGTCTAAGTGAGGTAATCTTGAATAAACAAGACCTGTATCAATTTAAATTTTCATTTGAAAAAATAAGGAGGAAGGTTTTTGAAGAAGGACCATGGCATGTGTAGAATAAACTGATATTTTTATAGAATTAGAAGCCTGGTTTATAGCTAAAGAAGATGAAAACTAAGCATATCCTAATATGGATCAATTTACATAATGTTCACTAGAGTACTATACACACTTAACCTTAGTTAGATTACTAACTTTATTGGAAGAACCTTATGCATGGATGAGCACACTACTTCCATAAAAAAGGCTAGGGTATGTAAGGCTATGCATTAAAAACAAGTTGAATCAAGAATTGCTAGACACAATACCTATAATAAGGTTAATAGACGATTATAGATTAATGGTGGACTAGGTGTTGGTTAGCTACCAATGGAAACCAAGCTTGCAACTTAAAGCAAGAACATCGCCTTCAAAGCAACAACGAAAGATGAAAGGAAGAATTAAGAATCATCCTATGGAAGGGGTGAAGAAGACTCCTTATCACTCATCACAAGAGATTTGAGGAATCTCATCTGATCAAAAACTCCAATCCATAGAAAGGAAGGTAAGTATTCTAGAACTAAATTATCAACTTTAACATGCTTTGAGTGTGGTAAAAAAGGACATGTAAGGTCATACTGTCCACATCTCCAAGAAAGCGAAAAGAAAGAAAAGAAGGAAAGGAAGGAAAAGAAGAATTACAAGAAGAAAGCATTAAAGGCGGGATGGAGAGAATCAAGCGAATCCGAAAAAGAAGAGATAGCTAACATGTGTTTCATAGCTCACAAAGAAGTAAGTACTCCTAACTCAAATGATGAAGTTGAAATTGAGTACACGTATGAGGAATTGCTAGCGTTTGTGGAAGACTTAGCAAAAAAGAAGAAGAAATTGCATGATGAAAATGTAGAATCCATGAAAATGGTAGATGAGTACAAATTGGAGAATGAAAACTTTATAAAAGATTTTAAATTCAATGTCTAAGGATAATGATGAATTATTGAATGAAAATATGGTCCTAAAGAGAGAAGTAGAGTTGCTTAAAGAAATTTTATTGAAATTTACAAAAGGCAAAGAAATGCTATAGACAATGCTAAGTGTTCAAAAGATGGAAAATGATAAGTAAGGTCTAGGATATAATGGAGCATCATCTTGTAAGACCATTTTCGTAAAAAGTAAAAACTTGGAAGATGATCCTAAATTTATTCAAAATACACCTTCTTCAACGAAAACTCATTCCAGAATTTATGCATTTATGTATACATTAAGACCTAAAAATACTTTTCAAATAAAATTTAATAATATTAGAACCTTCATTTAACCAAGGCCAAAATCTTCTTAAAGGTTCTATTATAAACCAAAGCAGACATATAGATCATTCAGTCCCCTATTTTGCTCTTATTGTAAAAGATATGGACATGTAAAATACTTTTGTTATGATCACTTAAGATATGTAAATTTTTTATCGGATGGTCGAGAAAGGTACACTATAACTCATGGACCCAAGATGATATAGATACTAAAAGTTTATTAAAATTTATTTTATAGGTATCGTAAAGAATGAAAAAAGATGTATGTCATTGTTGAACCAAGAAAAAGTAATAAAGATATTAAGTTTAAAGGTAACCAACTTTTAAGAAATGTAGATTAGAGTTGGTATGAATTAGTGTTTGCCTGTTTGGAATGCTTTTGTTTGGTCAATCAACTGATGGTCAGTCGACTGAATGTATTCTTCTATCAATCAAATATTGGTCAACCGATCTAAATGAATCGATTGACTGAACTTAAAAATTTCATGTTAAATAGACCCTTCTTCCTCTTTTTCCCCTCAACTCTTCTCTCTTTTATCTCTCTCGCGTCGTCCGCCATTATCGATATCTCTGGAGCTTCTCCGATGCGTGGTTCTCCTCTTCTGAGCCTCCAAAACACAAGCTTCTAGCTTCTAAGGTCTCAAGCTGTCGTCCTCCTCTCTCTTTTAGTTTGGACGAGGTCTCCCTACCATTACTCTCCCCTCTGTTGATTGTCTTGGGCAATCTTTATCTCTGGTGAATGTCAGGTGACTCCAAGGTGATCTTTGTGATCCTGATAACATGTAGCATCCCACTCTTATAGTACACTTACTCGACATACTTGACATTCTGATGAATATTCGAGTAAATATCCTACAAAGGTAGCACACTAGAGTAATTACAGGAGGCATCATGTAACATAGACATTAAACCTCATATTTCATTAAACCAAATTCCATTTATACATCATTATAGATTGTACACAAGCAGCAAACAGAACAAAAACATGTTATCTAGACTCTTCGAGACATCAGCTGACCAACCTTTGAGCCATAATAAGTCTGTCAGTACGCGTAGCTCTCACTTTCTCTTCACTGTACTAATAATAAGAGTCGAGCTTCCTC
>JAOXYD010067599.1:0-12750 GCA_028565735.1 Pinacopodium congolense | reverse complement strand
ATAAATGATAAGAATTAAAAATTAATTCTTAAGATTGGCCATCTTAGGTTCAATTTCTAATTCTATTGTTAGGAATGATCTTATGATACGCAATAGTCCTAGTGATTTCCATAGGTAACAATAAGCTAATTAAATTTTTTAGTAAACTTAATTAACTTAGCCTATAATTTTAATTCTCTAAGTTACATAATCCAAACGTGTGAGATTGTACCTTAGGCTAGTCGTTCTTTAGTTGTTAATGTTATCGCGTCATTAAATCTAGAGAGCCTATTCTAGGTTGCCTCATGATTAGGGATAGATTTTCTATCGTATAGGACCTATCTAAAAATGGCGGAACTGAGGGTTTGAGAACGTATTTGAACCTGCATCTTAGAATCTTACACCAATAGTAAGTTATCTATTTCGATGATCAATTATAAGTCTAAAATTACTGATATATCTTCCACCCAACTTTCGTATTTCTTGTTTGTTTCTTCTTTGTTTGTCTTAGCTTCGTCAATTATCTGTAGTATTTAGTTTTGATGTCTTTGCTTTAAGGGTTTTGTTTTCTGTTTGGTAAAATTAAAGATAGCAATTCATTCTGGCTCTTTATAGGATGGACCCTGACTTGCCCTAATTACTTAGTTGGTAGGTTAGATAATTTTATTATTTGGTAGCTTACGACGAGCTCATCAAAAAGCCATTTTTGATCCATGATAGCATATAATCTATATGGTAGATAATTGATGAATCTGCAAGCCTATGCTAGTGTAGTCTCTTAGAGGGAGTTATAAGTGAAACACCAACCCTTACATACTTCAGTGATTTGAGTGAACATCGTCAGGAAATTCCCTCTTAGTTTTATGCTTGCTTTAGATCAATTGTGTCTTCATTTGTCTTTGTTAATGTATATTGATGAAAAGATTATGATATATGTAGTAGCTTGATACTTTAGTTTACTGAAGTTTAAATGATTGTATACACTTGATTTTCTTTGACAATGAATTGATAGAATTTCTTGGTTGAGTTTAAATTGCTTAAGGACAAGTAATGGTTCAAGTGTGGGTGTATTTCATAAGATTAAATTATATGATATTTTTATATGTATTTCAATATGAATTCAACTATATTTTATTTCCTAAATGCTTGTTTTTTGTGTTTACATTATGTTTTGATGCAGGTTTAATTATTAGACACAAATTTATATAGAAAAGCATAAAGAGTTTAAAGTAAATTGGAGTATAAGAAGAGCTATCCAAAATAAAGTCAAAAGACTTGGAGGTGAAGCATGAAACAATATTACACTTAAGCTTTTCTCTCCATTCCAAATGCAGTTAAATAACCATTGAGAGAAGATAAAAAACATAGCTTATTTCCACTTGAAACGCAACAGCTACAATTTCTTCAAGAGGCTCAAAAATGGCAACACTTGAGGACAAAATGCTAGCTCATCCATTGCATGACTCACTCGTACAAACCATCACACAAAATGGCATCTAACTTTGAGACAAACAATATTTGATCATCTCACACTTCCACCTTTCTTTTAAGCACAATACATCGACTTTTGGCATGGGATGCAAGGGTTTTTAATTAACAAAAGACCTAGAGAATTGAGGGGGGACATGTAGGACATAAGTGCTTGGCGGCTGCACAAAATAAGAGGACGAATAAGAAAAAGGAGAGGAGAGTTGGTATGGACGACTAAACAAAGGTGAGGGAGATCGTGAGACCTTGGTTAGTTTTGGAGTGGAGATGTCAACTTTGGTGGGATGATTTTTTCCTCTTCCAAATCATTAGCAAACAAGCATTCCTAGAGACACACGGCTTCAAACTTTATGGTTAATTACTTTATGGTGGAGATGGTGAAGCCGAATCCAAGGAGCCTTCATCCAAATCTAACATTATGGCTGCACATCCATTGAAACCTACCTTGCTTTTATCTTCATTTTATTGTTTTAAGTTCTGCTTTTTACTATAGAATAATATGTTGTTTTAATCTTAATTGTTTTCCATTCATGTTGACTAAATTTTAGTGATTTAGCCTAGGTTTTGTCATTGTCTTTCCATGGCCGAATGCATTGGTTTGCCTTGGCCGAATCTGATATTTTTCATGGTCTAAGTTCATGCTTTGATTTTATGTCCAAACTTTATTCCTCTTATTTAAGTCTTGAATTTATTATTTCAGATTTATTTTGATCAACTATTAAGTTATTTAATGTTTATTTTCATGGAGTGAATGCTTGATTCATATATGTTTAGTAGTTAATTTCTATGCATGTTCTTAAGTTGTAATTCATTTAAATTTCAGTTTGTGTTTAATTTTCAAATCTAGAATTTTCATTTAGAATGATAAATTAAGTCTTAGATAATTAAGTTGTAGATAATTTCCTATTAGTTTAAGTAATTTAAATTTCCATTAGATAAAGTATTAAATGTTGATTTATTTCTTTAGTGTTAATTTTCTAGCTTTTGTTTTAATTAATTAAATATAAATTATGTTCATTTAGCCTTTGTTTTTTAAGTAGTTTGAATATGTGTGCCTAGTTCTCTTAGGGGTTTGGATATAGTAGAATGATGAAAGGATGAAAAGTGTGATAATGGTGTTGAATTATGCTTAATTTGGTGCTTGTTTGTCTAGGTTGGTTTGGAAATTAGGTTAAATGTCATGAATTAGGAGTTATCTCTAGGCTCGATCACCCTTTATGTAATTTCCTAATCTAAAAGTTAGGGTTGAGTATGTGATACGTAATAGTCTATAACAATTCCCGAAAGTAGAAATAGGTTAGTTGAATTTGTCAAGATACTTAATCAATTAACCTAGTCCATACCTTTAGGTTACACTTTTCGAGCTTGCAAGTTAGTGGCCTAAGCTAGCCATTCCTGAGTACCTAAAGCATCTACACTATTAAATTTAGAGAGCTTGATCTAGGTTATAGATAGGGATAGGAGCTTTCTATAGCTTGTTAGATTTGCCTAAGTAAGAGGAAATGAGGGTTTGAGAGCTTGCTCAAATCTATAGGCTATAACTATGACTAGAGCACCTTTTTATTTAGATTCAAGGATTAGTGATCATCCTGACATCCTAAAGATATATCCAACCTACTTCATTGCTATTCTTGTTAGTCTTTTCTAAATTTCCGTTGTGTTTGTCTCTTTGTTTGTGTCTTTTGCATCTTAGTTTATCTTGATGTCATCTCTTCAGGGTGTTTTATGTTTCTTTTTCTTGCAACATTTGAAATAACATTTGCATCCCAACTCTCTGTGGTTTGACCCTAGCTCACCATTACTTCATAGTTTGGATAGTTAGGAATTTATTTTTTGATAGGTTGTGACAAGCTCATCAATACTCAAGAGTCATTAATTGGTGTACTAGGTTAATGGCTTTTTTAAGTAGATTTTAAATTATAGTATCCACTTTGAAAATCTTGAATGTTTACTAGTCATCAGTCCTCATCTTTCTAAAGGAGATCATCAAAGCCATTAAACATATAAAGTGAAAATTTTTAAGGTTTGGTGAATCCTTAAAGCCAAAGCTAACATGAGTTGGTCATATATTTGCAGGCCAAAAATTGAAGAGAGAGAGAGTGGGAATTTTAACTATTGTTATTAAATGTAAAATAGCCTAGATAGAAGGATTCATATGTTGTTCATAGATAAAGAATCATTATAGGTGAGGTGGAGGCACTCTCATTTAATTAGAAAGAAAAGCCTTTGGGAACTTAAAACTAGTGCTGACCTTCCTTAGTCCTTTTAACAACTACTGACAATTAAAAGAAAAGCAAGCATAACTATCTAGCATAAACTAGGGAAAGGGAACAAAACCCCCCTTTGGTATAATAATTTGGACTTGTAAGGGACCTCTCCACATGATCCCTCATCTATTTAGCCTTAAATACTCCTTGTAGATTGAAATGCAATAACAGGATAGTATGGCCTTTAAGTAATGTTTTACTAAACTATGCTCACAATTTAAATACTAAAGAATAGGTATTTAGAAATAAGTTTTTCTCATGTTTCTTTAATAACCATTCATATAGATTACTGTAATATTCTACCTTTCTAATGATGGTATGGCATAAAATAGTTTGGTTTAGTCAAAGATAATGTAAAGAAACGTTCATACTATAGCCTTCTATTTTGAATAGATTGCCTACTATAAGCAAATATAAAGAAGTAAGAGATATATCAACTACCTACTGCTTACTTTAAAAGGAAGAAGAAACAAAAAATCATCTTTTTTCTAGTGCAACTACTTAACTAATATCTGGAAGATCATATAGACACTATTCTGGCACTTTTTCCATTCTCATATTAGCAATTGATCATTAGTTAGGCTTCATCTATATACAACTTATCTAAATTTGATTATTATGATTTTAGGATTGGATTTAGTTATTGAATTTATGCTTTATAGATGAAAAGAAATTATGGGAATATTAGGAACTAGAGCTATAACTATAAGTGGTTGAAAAAAGAACGCTTACATAAAAACGACGAATCTACTAGCATAATATAAATATGGACTCTTTTAAGTCAAATGAGAAGGAGATAGATGTTAAAGGTTTCAGTAAAGAGGATAGCTTGGATAAGATACAATACTCCCAGGTACAATGCCATTAAGAAAAGTGCTTAATATGCTAGCCTAGTGTATCCTTTTGATCTTGTGTTTCTTATCACCTTGACCCTAAGGATATTAAACTTCAAAAAATGTAGCCTTCTATTCTTATGTTTCTAACTCTTTCATTATTTTAGTAAATTTTATTTAAATTTTAAAAAATATTGTAATTTTAAGAAAATATTAATAAAATGTTCATTTAATCTTAGTTTCTTTTATTTCAAAGCAATATAAATACATAATTCCCCTTGAAACCATGTATCATTTATTTTATCAAATTTAACTCCTAAGAAGATTTGGTATTAAATTTTTACTTCAACATAAAAATTAATGAAGTTACATATAAATGTGATCATGATATAAATGTACACGTCTAGGATTCATATGTAAAAAATTATACATATATGAGAATTAAGCGTATAAAATTTCATTTAATAAGAAAAACATAAATCCAAAGACATATGATAAATTCATAAAATAGTTCCTAAAGAGCAACATCGAACTCCTAAAAAATATATGTACCTTCAAAATAAAATAAATAGCACCAACAAACATCAAATCCATCTATCTCTCCCCTTTGACAATATCAAAAGCCTCAGAAGAGCTACAAAATAAACAAGTGATGGAAGAATAGGTAATCAAGTTGAGAGAAAACCAAAAACTTATCAAAACATCTAATATAATGATACAAGTGATCTCATAATAGATTCATCTTTCCATTAATGAGTGTTCTATCATCTCTTAAAGCCCCCCTAACTTTCAAATATCTCATAAAAGTTTGTTAGATAGACCCACCTTGTGATTTATAGCCTCATCATCTAAGTTCCCCTTCTTATTCTTACTCAATATAGGTCTAAGGTCTACATCCTCTTAATTAGTGGGTCAAACTCACTATAATACTTAGTTTCAAGCTACTTGTGTTATCTAGGCCAAGTTATATGGCCATTGACCACCTCAAATCTCATGAGCTTAAGAGATAAAAAACAAAAGAAATAATCAAAATTGCATATAACCATTGATTACCTCGAATATAATAAGCTCACGAGATTTAGAATCAATATTAAAAATAGAACTCATCATTAGTATAAGAATTAAGGAAATGATTAAAGACGAGTCTTAAGATAGTAAAATAAGGAACAATTTAACTATTTTTTTAATTCCTAAGCAAAGTGAGTTATAGATTTAGTGACTGCCTTACAAGCTCAGATTTCAACATTAGCTAAACAGTTAAATAACTTGTATGTTACGTTGTTGCAATTCTTGAAAGCAGTACAACATGGGTGTGAGTTATATGTTAAAAAGATTCATGTAACTGTAGAGTGTTTTTTATGACTAATAATGAGACAAAACACATCAATTACGTGGTAGCGTCACAAGGGAGGTTAACTAACAATCCTTACTCGGATACCTATAATCCAAGGTGGAAGAACCACCCCAACTTATCTTGGAATAATAATAGTCAAGGTATTAATATGGGAGTACAAGGACTACCAAGATTCCAATAGGATAGGCTAGGATCATTAGATTTAAAGATGGATAAGCTTATAGATGTGCTCAACTTAAAGTTCAATAGTCAAGATGAGAGCCAGAAGAGGATGGAGGCCAAATCTGATCAGATAGTAAAACATTATTCCTCTTTTATACATAACTTAGATGTCCAAGTTAGTAAATTTTCTACTGCCCTATCAATAAGGAATGTGGGAAGGCTACCCAGTAATACTGAATCCAACCCACTAGAGCAATGGAAGGCAATAAAGTAAAGAAGTGGTAAAGAGTTAGAGGAGCCAAAGGATAAAGAGGAAAACCCACCCAAAGAGGATGACCAAGGGAACGAGGATGAAGTTAAGAGAAGCCATATGTACCACCACCATCATATACTACAAAGATCCCTTTACCTCAAATGTTGAAGAAGAATTAGATGGATGCGCATTTTGCTAAACTTTTAGAAAAGTTAAAGAAGATGTAGATTAATTTGTCTTCCGTAGAGGCATTGGAGAATATACCTAAATATGCTAAGTTCCTCAAAGACATCCTAACCAATAAGAGAATTGAATAGGATAACCAGACAGTGTCTCTAACCAAGAGCTACAGATCAATCATCTCTAGTCACATGCCATCAAAGTTAAAGCATCCAAGGAGTTTTACTATCCTTTTGTGTTATCTATAATCTAGAATTTTCAAAGTGTTTATGTGATATTGCCTCTAGTATTAACTTAATGCCATTGCCTATTTTTAGGAAATTGAAACTTGGGGACATGAAGCTAACATCAATGCTCATACAGTTAGTAGATCAATTGATAAAGAAGCCATTTGGAGTAGTAAAGGATGTTTTAGTTAATGTATAAAAGTTTATTATTCCAGTAGATTTTGTTATGCTATATTTTGGGGAAGATAGGAGCTGTCTGTTAATTCTTATAAGGCCTTTCATGAATATATTGAAGAGCTTTTGTTGATATTTCTAATGGAACGTTAGTTCTTCATATTGGTGATGAACAAGTAGAGTTTAACATAAGCAAAACTTTGAACAATACCCCAGATGGAAGTGGATGCATAAAGATTAATGTGGTCAATGAATGTGCACAAGAAATAGAGAGAGACATGAATGAGGAAGAAAAGTTAGGAGCTCCTTAAGTTAGTGAGGAATAAGAGGAGTTAGGTGAGATACAAAAGGAAGAGCCATTAGTGAGACCTGAAGCACTTACATCATCATCTAGTGAAAAAACACCTATCTTGGAGTTGAAGCCTTTACTTAACAACTTTAGATATACCTTTCTAGGTGAGGGACAAACACTACCGATCATTATTTTCAATCAATTAAATGAGAGCAAAATAAGAAGGTGGTAAACATTATAAAGAAGCAGATGAAAGGATGGCAAATTATAGATATAAGAGGGATAAGTCCAAGTGTGGTGATGCATATAATCAACTTAGAGGAAGATTTCTTGACAATGAGGGAATTACAAAGGAGGTTGAATTCACACATGATGGAGGTCGTGAAGAAAGATGTGGTAAAACTCTTAGATGCCATGATTATTTATCCTATATCAGATAGTGAATGAGTGAGTCCAGTGTAGTGCATACTTAAGAAAGGAGGTATGACAATGGCTAAAAACGATCAAGGAGAGTTAATTTCTATAACAACGATCATAGGTTGGCGGGTTTGCATCGATGACAGGAAGCTTAACACTACGATTAAGAAGGATCACTTTCCCATACCCTTTATTGATCATATGATTGAAAGAGCGATCGGGCATGCTTTCTACTATTTTTTGGATGGGTATTCAAGTTATAAATAGATTTTTATATATCCAGATTACCAAGAGAAAACTACATTCACCTACCATTAGGGAACTTTTTCCTATAGAAGAATGCCCCTTGACTTTTGCAGCACCCCAACTACTTTTCAAAGATGCATGATGTCCATATTCGTAGATATGATCAAAGACATAATTGAAGTGTTTACAGATGATTTCTTAGTCTTTAGAGACTATTTTGACAATTGTTTGAGAAATTTGGATAGACTGCTTCAAAGATGTGAATAGTCCTCAACTAGGAGAAATGTCACTTTATGGTACATGAAGGTGCAGTTCTGGGACACAAATTTTCTGATAAGGGCGTAGAGGTTGATAAGGCCAAAACAGAGGTTATCTAGAAGCTTCCGCCACCAAGCAACGTCAAGGGTGTTAGAGCATTTTGGTATATAAGGGATTTTATCATCAACTTAATAAAGATTTCTCTCTTATTGATAGTCTTTTTACTAAATTGTTAGTTAAAAATGCACCTTTTAACGTTGATGATAACTGTTTAAATTCTTTTCACAAGTTGAAAGAGGTACTCATATCTGTGCCAATCTCGACTTCTCTGGATTAGTCTTTACCATTCAAGATTATTTGCGACGCTAGTGATTAATCGTTAGGTTGTGTTCTAATATTATGAAAGGAGAAGAGACTTCATGTTATCTACTACATTAGTAGGACCCTGAACTATACAACTATTGAAAAGCAACTATTAGCTATGATGTTCATATGGGACAAAGTCTATTCATACTTCTTAGGCACAATTGAAATATATAACTATTGAAAAGTAACTATTAGCTATAGTGTTCGTATGTGAAAAAATCTGTTCATATTTCTCAGGCTCAAAGTTAATTACTTATACTGGCCATACAACTTTAAGATACCTATTCACTAAGAAGGATGTCAAGGCAAAGCTCCTCTAATGAGTCTATCTTCTCTAAGAATTCTGCTTAGAGATATGAGATAAAAATGGGGTACACAATGTAATGGCAAACCACTTAACACATCCAGAAGGTAGGGGGATGCAATCAAGCGAAAACATCAATGAACATGTCCTCAAAGAATACTTAATGTTGGTAAACAATCTTTTTGCTCTATGGTTTGTCGATATAACAAACTACATAGTAAATGATATCCTCTTCCCTTAACTTATCAACAAAAGAAACAATTTGTGTTTGGGAGTACTCATTATCTGTGAGATGAGCCAATCTTATTTAAGATATGTGCTGATAGATCGATTCGTAGGTGTGTTCATGAAGATAAAATGCTTGAAATCCTAACTCAATGTCACAAATCATCTTATGGAGGACATTATGAAACTAATAAGGCTATAGCTCGAGTGTTATAATGCGATTTCTTTTGGCCTAAGCTATTCTAGGATGCACATGAGTATGTCAAGTATTGTGATCGATGTCAACATGTAGGAAATATTTTAAAGTGGGATAAGATGCCACTCTCCAGCATTTTATAAGTAGAAGTCTTCGATGTATGGGTAATTGATTTCATGGGACAATTCCCATCTTCACTCAGTAATACATATATACTCATTGGTGTGGACTATGTCTCTTGATGGGATGAAGTAGTAGCGACTCCAACTAATGATGGAAATGTGGTGCAGAAGTTCATTAAACTAATATTTAATAATTTTGGAGTACTAAGAGCAATCATCAATAATGGAGAAACGCACTTTTACAACAAACCCTTTGAAGTTATGCTCATGCGATATGGAGTTTAATATCGAATAACTACACCTTATCATTTATAGACAAGTGGTCAAGTTGAAGTAGTAAACAGGGAGTTAAGGTGCATTTTGGAGAAAAAAGTGAATATTTCAAGGAAAGATTGTGCACTAAAGTTTGATGATGGGTTATGGGCATGCCAAACTACATTCAAGACACCCATAGGTACCACTCCATTCCATCTTGTCTATGGGAAAGCTTGCCACTTATTAGTGGAGCTAGACCATCAAGCGTATTGGGTTATTAAAGCATTAGACTTTGATAGTAAAACAACCAGTACGCATAAACTCTTGCAACTCAATAAATTAGAGGAGCTACGATTTGATGCATATGAGAATACCAAACTATACCAGGACAGAGTGAAAAGGTGGCATGATGCTCATATGAAAAAGAAGGAATTGAAAATAAGTGATCATGAATTGTTATTTAACTCTTCACTTCATTTATTTCAAGGAAAACTGAAGTCACATTGGAGTGGTCCATTTAGAGTCATCCAAGTATTCAAGCACGGAGCATTAGAATTAGAAAACGAAAAGGGTGAAACATTTAAAGTGAATCATCAGAGATGCAAGTTATACTTAGGAGGCCTACTTTAATATGAAAGGGAAGTAATATCCTTCCTTTTCCTTATTTAGTCTTGTCAAATTTGGCATTGGTCAAGCTAAAATGTGCGTTTAATTAAGGTCTTGATTATGTTTTTTATTTAAGTTATTGAAGTTTTAAAATTATCGACAGATTGGTATTTATGTGTAGGTACAAACATTCTAAAAAATTTATTAAAAAGTTATATAAAATTTTTCTTAAAATTAAAAAATTATATAATTAAACAAAAAAAATTAAATTGCTTTTGCCGCCGTAGTAACAACCTCTTGTCTTTGTCACTATAGCAACAACGTTAATTTCGTAAATTTTTTTCACCTTTTCCTCTTTTCCTTTCAAAAACCATAGTCTCTTTACCCTTTTTTATCCTATTTTCAACTAGTGTAACCCCCCTTTTCTCTCTTCTCTCTAGTTCCAACTATTTTTCATGTAAATCATCCTCTTTTCTTGAATTTTACAACAATCTTTCATAAATCTTTTTGGAATTTTTAAGGTTTTCGCTTCTTTTCTTCAAGAATCATATATTCTCTGCATCTTTTCTCTTATTTTCACTTTTTCTATATTTTATTTTTCATTTTACCTTCGCTTTGGTGTTTATTTTTACTGGTTTTGCCTATTGCTCATCCCCATAGAACCTAAAGGAAGACACGTTATACTAAACAAACAATCTAAAAGGAAAAATATGACTTCTGAATAACAAAAGCAAGGTATGACTCATAAATTTGGGGCTCCTTTTCTAATATTTAGTCATAAAAAGCATAAAATTCCTACAATTCAAAGGGAAGTATATTATTGCCCCAAAACATTTAAAATTTTTAATTCTTGAAGAGATTGTATTGCACAATAAGATTAATCACTTAGGTAAAAAGGTGGGTTGGGAAAAATTCATTCATTTTGACTATGTGATGTTTAAAGAATTGACATTGGAATTGTATCCAACCATGCAGTATGATAGTGAAACCATGAATGAATTTTGGTTTTTTTTTCCAAGGAAAACCATATAATATCACTTATAATATCTTGAACACCATATTTGGAATTCCAAAATCAAAGACCTAAAATAAGAAACTTATGGGAATAGATAAGTTTGATGTTCATAATCAATTCAAATCCCTTGAGCCATGCCCATTTAATTTTGCATAAATTTATGTGTCATGTAGCTTTCAATAACTCTTAAAGCAGCAATTGTTCAATTAAAGAACTATTTCTTTTATGTTGTATGGACATCAATCACAAGGTTTGCACAGCTCATTACATCTTTCATACTTTACATCAAGCAATAACTAAGAATCAAAGCTATCTAGGCATGGTTCATATTGTCACTATTGTTGCTCAGTTTTATAATGTTGATCTTGATGGCTTAAGCCCTACATTTGTTGATTATTTAACTCTTATGAACTTACGACGTGTTAAGATTGTAGAGATGAATTTTTTGGCACTCCTAGACCCTAAAACAAGAGCTACTATGAAACTAAATAAGACAACTAGATCATATTCTTCCCACCATCCTCAAGGAAATAACATCTCTTCTGAGGATTTTGATGCAGAGGATGCAGTGTGGGAAGCTATTTTATCCACTGTGGAAGACAACCATAAGACTTTGGAGTAGCATCTCCATTATATGGATGAAAAAATAACTCAAATGGCAGAGTAGTTAGAGCAAATGGAGAAAAAACAATGTCATCATAATAAGAAGCTTCTAAAATTTTTTGAATCGCAAGGATTTCATGTTCTAACCCCCACACCGTCTCCACCACAATCCTCGTAAGTTTTCTTGCCTTTTTCTTATTATTTTTGTTCTTTTTGTTCTTTTCCTATTTCTTTTACTTGTGGTTATAATGAGTGGCTCTTCTCTACATTGAGAACAATGTGTGGTTTAAGTGTGGGGAAGGTGATTGGTTGCATTCTTTTTAGGTCATTATAAAAATGTGGTCATGCATTTGATCATATAGTTTAAATTTTTCAATGGTTTGAAATTGATAGGTATAATTTGCAAATTAAGTGTGGGGAAGTAGCACTTTCAGCATTGTTTGCATTTTTTAAGGAATTTGCACTTAGGACATTGTGATGTGTGTTATACCATGAAATTCTATCATTGTAGTTGGAATAAGATTGAGTTGTGTGCTTGAAATTGAATTAGGCTGTTTGGTTGGAAGGTAAACCATGTTGGTTTATTAAAGTTGTTAGTTGCATAAACTTGGTCCAAAATTGATTCCTAAGTGATTAGGTAATATGTGGAAGGATGGTCGATTTTCGTATGAGCCTATGTGAGGAAATAAGCCTATATGACTCCCTTCTAAATTCATTTCATTTTCTTTCTTCTGTGTAATACTCCCTTAAGGAGATTACCTTCAGAACTTACTTTGAACCAGTTTGAAACTATTAGATGCATCTTATGTGGAAAGGATTAAGGCCTTCTTTGCTTTTAACAACTTGGCTTAAATGACCCACCTGATTCATTATCCTTTGTAACCCCTTTTGAGCCTTTTTTTTTTTTTTTTTTGTTTCTTCAAGTAAA
>JAOXYD010067589.1:0-12750 GCA_028565735.1 Pinacopodium congolense | reverse complement strand
ACTATTACATATCACATGCACAATCCTAACATTCAAATTAGGGAATTATCTAAAGGGTGATCAATCCTTAAGATAATACCTAATTCATGACATTTAACCAAAGTCCCAAACTAACCTAAGCCTAAAAGGTTCAAATCAAGCAACACGCAATCGAATTCTTACAACTAATTCCCCCTTCATCCCTTTTATACCTTTAAGTCCATAAGAAACTAGCCACACATGATTAGATTAAGCAAAATTGATATTGAATAAACAAGACCTATACTTAATTAAAGGAATTCAAAGTTGGAAAATATGAAATTATTATTGCAAACCTCAATTTAACACTTAATCTAAGGCAAATTCAAGCTAATTATCAACTAATCACACCCTAATTAATAAAGCCCAAACTAATTACACTAATTCAGGAATTTCAGCACACCTAAAACATGATAAAACTTGAAATTAAACACATTCTAACCTAAGAACATGCATAAATTGAATTCTAAAGCAAAACCCAAACAAGAACATCAATAATAAACCAAAAACCCATAAAATCAACCATGAAACCATCAAAATCCAACATGGGCAAACTTGGAAACACACAATATTGAGCTCACAAAATCAAATTCAAAGTTGAAACTACAAAAACAAAATTTGATTGATATATATATATATATATATATGAATACATACAATATCCAAGATGTTCAAGCTCTAAATTTTAACTTAAGCATTATAAAATCTATAAATCTAAAAATGATAGAAAATAAATTATTTAAAGAACAATATTTAAAACATCAAATTACCTATAAAAAGCAACGAAATGAAATGAAATCAAACTAGTGTAAAAATCTAACTTTGAACTCTAAAAAAATGAGTAGAAAACAAGGAATGCTTGGAAAAATATGTAAGGTGACTGTTCTCTCTCATATTTCTATTCATTGGAGGGGTTTATATAACTCTTCCAATTAAGGCAAAAATAAGGTCTGTGAAATGTCCTTTCTGTCCCATTTTTTTCACTATTAGGCATCAATACAGTGATTTGGGAGAGCAATACAGTGGTCTGTGAACCCACCGTATTACTCTTGTATTCAAAGGTATATGATGCTATATGCCGACCACTGTATTGGTCTCTCTATCTCTCCATATATGTCTCTGAGCAACATGCCTCCATCCAATTTTTGGTCCAAATCTTTCCAAGACTTCATGATTTAATCTCAAAAATTTTACTACGGGATTAAACCTGCCATTAAGCATAATACAACACAAATTGAGCCATTTTATATCAAAAATAGGGATGAATCCAATTTAAATGACATTTTAAAACATAACAAATTTCATCCCTATCATTCATCCTATTAGTTCGGGATTGTATTTTAGCACCGATGAGCAACATTAGGATCCAAAGTAATGTGATTAATCTGACATGCAAGTGACATGTTAGGTATGTTCAAGTGATATGCATACCTCTTGCAAATGTCTAAATTTCTATAATGTCATATTCACCATTCCCCTTAATGTTAGTGAAAAATTCCTATATTAAACTTGAGTAATAGAACTAATGGCATGGAATGTATCTTAGTGTCAAACTCAAACTCTACTTCAAGTGCTACCACTCGTTCCACAATAATAAGTTTAGCTTGATGAGTTTTAAATCAATCAGCATTTTTAATCAATGTGAATCTATTGGCTTTGTAGGCTAGACTTTTATGGGATGAAGATGCAAAGTGATTCATGTTGACTTAAAACAATTAGAAAAGTTCTTGAAATGTGTTTGAAAAACGTGTTATGCCTTGTTGGAATATTCCTCACAAGTGCCAAAATATTCTATTAACGGCAAGGTTAAGCTCACAAAAAATTAAAGAAAAGTGATGAATCTAGTATTAGGGTTGCCAATAAATATAGAGTCATAATACCTAAAGAAAACTGATAGAAACTGAGCCAAAATAGGTGAGAATAGACAGTGCCATAGTAGGGGTTGAAATTGGATAGTGGTGAGGTAGGAGCTAAAGGAAAGTGATAAGTAGTAGGGAGAGAGGAGAAAAAAATGAAGGCAAGAGGAAATGAATGAAAAAGGTAGAGGTTCTAGGGAGAAAGAAAAAGGGAAAGGGAGCTAGTGTGAAGGGATGGGTGCGTTTGTGAGAGGAGAAAGAGGAGGAAAGAGGAGGACAAGAAAAAAAAAACTATGGTTAGGGAAAAATTACTTAAATAGTGTTGTTTTTAGTGGAGCTTGAATTGTAAACCAAGTTAATGCCTCATTAGGCCCACAATAATGCCATTTTAGAGCACCACTATGTTTCTAAGCTTTAAGGCTTCCTAAATGATGCTCCCTTTGTATACAACATTGTGTTGTAGATGTGTTTTGCCTTTGAATCTAAAGTGAACCACAACGACACTTAACATATTATTTAATAGTGCTGTTGTGTCTTGTAGCTTCCCTTTTGACCTAACATATTTTGAATTGCTAAATTAAGTCATTTGTGACCTTGCTTTCATCCTCGAAGCATACCCTAGGGTAACTGAATAGTAATACACATAAGGGGGAAGAACATGAAAATAAAATAGGAAATAATATAATGATAAAGATTTAATCATAATGAAGACAAGGTTGAATGCGTTGGTTTTCCTTATAATAAGTGGTTCGATAATGTCATTTTATTAGACTTTCTCTCCTTTCTTTTTAACTTATAGGAGTGTGGGTTGAAGGGTGAGCATCTCCTTATCCCCTTTTTGAATTGGGCCTTATAAATACAACTTTAATTAATGACCATTAATTTTGAACATCCCTATTTATGGATAAGTGATCTCAGTTACTCCATATGGAAAATTTTATTTCACTACAAATGGTCTAGACTATCTAAATTCAAGCTAACCAATGAATAAATGAAATTGAGAATTATAAAGTAAAACTTGATTATCCTCTTAAAACTCCTTGTCACTTTAGATATGACTATCATGCCATTTCTTCATTCGTTCATCATAAAACATAATAATGTTATATGTCATCATTCTCTATTCATCAAGTTTGTTTAATTAGAGTTCAAGGTTTTTACCAATAAGAGTAGAAACCATATTAAGAGATTTAATCACCAAATATGCTTTGTACTCAAGTTTAATAGGTAAATAACATGATTTTCCATATATCAATCCTATAGGGGATATGCCTATTAAAGTTTTATACATTGTCTTGTAAACCCATAGAATATCATTTAATTTATTAGACTAATCATTCCTAGAATGTTCTACTATCTTTTCCAATATTCTTTTTAATTCCCTATTTATGACTTCTATTTAACTAATAGTATAAGGATTGTAAGGGATAACAATCCTATGTGTAACACCATAATATGTAAGGTTCTTTTCAATTTAAGTATTGTAAAAATACATTCCCTATCACTCACAATGGCTATTGGACTACTAAATCATGAAAAATAATTTTTTAAAAAGAATTTGAATTCTACCATAACATTATTAATAGGTAAAACTTATGCCTTTTCCTATTTAGAAACGTAATCTACAACCACTACGATGTGTTTATTATTGTATGAAGTTGAAAAATACCCCATGAAACCTATACCCCAAACATCAAACACTTCATATATATCAAAAGTAGTTTGAGGTATTTCATCTTGGTGAAAGATATTACTTATTTGTTACCAATTACCAAAATACATAACATACCTTGGGGCATCTTGGACTAGAGTAGTCCAGTAAAAATCTAATTTAAAGACTTTGTGAGTAGTTTTATTGGCACTAAAATGACGTGCAGTAGGGCTTGAATGGCAATTTTCCAAAACAACCCCTACTTTCCATTATGGAACACATTTTCGTATACCTGATTTGCGTAAATCTTAAACAAAAAGGGGTATTTTCAAAAGTACTATTGAATATCAAGAAAGAATTTTCTTTGTTGATATGATAAACCTTTAGATAGAACTCATGTAATCAATTAATTTGCAATATTTTCCAATTAAGGTAATTCATTTACTCGTGCATATAATGCATATAACTTTTCATTAGAAAAGGGGCCATTGATCTCTTCTTCTAACATGTCTTATAATTTTGAATTCTTAAACTGAGAGAGGTAATCTATTGCAAAGTTTTCAGTTTCCATCCATCTTATCTTTGATCTTGATGTTAAACTCCTACAACAATAAAAATTGCTTAACAAGCCTTGGTTTGATGCTAGTCTTACTTAATAAATACTTTAAATCAAAGTGATTTGTGTATACAATAACTTTGGATAAATTTAGATAAAAATGAAATTGTCAAAAGCATACACTACTTCTAGCAATTCATTCTTTGTTGTTGTGTAATTTTCCCATGCATCATTTAAAGCTTTACTGGCATCGTAAATAGGTTGAAAGTACAAATCTTTCCTTTCTCTAAGTATTGCTCTTACTATAAAATAAGTCATATCACATATAGTTCAAAGGAAAGATTCCAATTTAGGGCTACCATGATTATGGCATGAGTTAATTTCTCTTTCAAAATGTTAAAGGCATTTAAACATTTATTTTAAAAAATAAAACGAATTTCTTTTACGAGCAGTTTAGTTAAAGGATGACAAATTTTGGAGAAATTCTAAATAATTTTTTGATAAAATCTAACATGTCCACCAGAGCTCCTAATTACCTTAATAGAGGGTGGTGCTATCAGTTTCTTAATTGCCTCTATCATAGCTCTATCTACCTTTATCCTCCTGCAAGAAATCTTATGCCTTAATACTATGCCTTATTGTACCATGAAGTAGCACTTTTCTTAGTTCAATACCAAATTGGTCTCTTTATAACATTTTAACATTTTTTTTAGGTTATGGATGCAAGCATAAAAAGAATCACTAAAAATAAAAAATTTCATCGATAAATTCATCCATTATAACCTCTATTAAGTTATAAAAAATGGCCATCATACATTTTTGAAAGGTATCTAGTGCGTTGCATAATTTAAAAGGCATTTTTTATAGGTGAAAATATAATATAGGCATGTGAATGCTATTTTCTCCTAATATTCAGATGCTATAGGAATCTAGAAATATCTCAACATTCTATCCAAAAAATAATAGAACATATGGTCTGAAAGTAACTCAAGCATTTGTTTTATGAAACGTAATGGAAAATGGTTCTCATTAGTTGCATCATTTGACCATTGATAGCTTATACACACTCTCCATTTGGGGATAGCTTGTTTTTTGCGTTAGGTACCACCATTATGCCTTCTAACTTTGGGACCATCTGTACGAAACTCACCCAGGAACTACTAGAAATTGGGTAAATAATACTTGTGCCTAGGAGTTTGATTACCTTAGCCTTTACAACTCTTTTATGTTTGGGTTGAGACTCCTTTATGGTTATATAACTAGCTTGCTATCTTCCTCCATTAAGATCTTGTGAGTACAATAAGATAGATTGATACCTATAATGTTAGAAATCTTCCATGAAATTACTCGCTTATGATCTTTTAAGATTCGTGATATCTTCTCCTTGTACGCTTTGTTCAAATTTGTAGCTATGATTATCAGAAGCTTAAGGTTCTCCCCTTAGAATGCATACTTAAGGTGTTCTGGAAGTTTCTTCAATTCTAGTATTAGGTGGCTCTTTAATAGAGTGCTTCATCTCTTTTCAATACTTCTATCTATCTCTTCAAACTTTGATTATCATAATGCATGCTCTCTTGGTTTAAGGCTCTCCACTTTCTCATCTATTAATTAGTTCCTTTACTTAATTCCATCTCCTTGACCTAAACATATGTTGAACAAAGGGAGATTCCAATCATTGGTTTTAATAATGGTAAAACATATTTATTACTAATATTTTAGTTTTAATGAATTAGATAGTTTTATTAACACAAATTTTTAATGTTAGGATTGTATGGCACTTAAGAGGGGTAGGGGTGAATTAGGATTTAAAAAAATTTCTCTAATCAAGATGAAAAGAATGCAGAACCTTATAACTAAATTTACCAAAACAAACAATCATCTGAATAAGATAAATGTGTAAAAGATAATGAGAAATGGAAGAATACACTGGATTCATACTAGTTCGGAACTGTCCATTTGCCCTAATGTCTAGTTCCCAACAACACTATTGAGATGATTGTACTAAATCAACAAAAGAGTACAACGTTTGATCTTACAATCCTTTTCAAAGATCAAGGATATCCTTTCACTTAATTCTTTTTCTAAGGCCAAAGAATAACCTCTCAATCCTCATAAGAATAATACAACAGGAATTATGCTTCACTCAATTTTACTTGGTGCATAAAAGAGGCTAGAAGGATGAATACTCAATGATCCAAATCTAAATGCCTTACTCAAAGCTACCCCACAAAAAAAGAAAAAAAAATCCAAACCTCTCGAGTAGTTTGAGTAAAAATAAACTGGTGAACACTTCACTTTTAATTAATAATTAAAAATATTTCACATAATCTCTACTGTCTATAACATAGATAAAACACTCTATTTATACACTGGAATATGCTTCTAGTCGTTATCTAACGACCTTATATCTATTGACCAATGGATATAATAATGATACAAAAGGTTAATTAAGTTATCATTGTGTAATCGATTGAATCCTGATTTTACTTTATTTTCTTATTATTCAGTTGACCAATAGGCAAGGTTTGGTCAATCGATTGTCAAAAAGCTGGTATTCGATCGACTTTTGTTCACCATTCAATAGAGCGATCTAAGTTGATAAGTGAAAACAACATTTAGGCCCTTTAAACAATTAAGCTTAAATCCAAAAAAACAAAAAACCAACCTAATCTAATTTTATACTTAACACAATTACACTAATTATCTAACTTATGCTTTCTTAATCAATTAGAACATTCATCAAGAGGTTTACTTACATGCAATCACATTAATCAGACAAAACCTCTTGATTATGTACTTATATTAATTTTCTAAATTATGTATGCATGAATAAAAAAGCATAATTCTTTTAAACTATCAAAATAAAATTAAGCAAAAGCTTAAACTTAACATAAGTAAACTTATTTTAAACTAAATTTCTTCTTCAAGCTTTGAGTCTTCATAAAATTCTATTTTAAACTTTGAAATTCTTTGAGTGATCAAACTTGAGCTTTGTCCAACCTATCTTTCAATACACTTATAAACGCAAGCATTAGTAATAAAGTTTGTTTTATGATTATCAAAATAAGGTGGAAGCTCCATTGGTTCAATAATTTTTCCCTTTTTAGTGATGACAAAACCAACAAATATTATAAATACAATATAAACATTACATCAAATAGTTGAAAACCATATAATCAAGGAGTAGTTATTTCATAAACAATCCATCATAGTTTCAATTTTAAAACCAACAAGCTCTAAAATTATACAACATTACTCCCCCTTAAATTATGCATTATACACTCCCCTTAAATAAAACATAATTTTACACATCCTACATAAAACATAAGTATACACATTTTTCAACATAATACCACATGGTCTCCTCATTTTTGGAATCACCAAAAGGGTACTCAAATAGACATCCAAATATAGTAAAACATCAACCGATATTTTTAAGCAAAAACATAAACCAATTGGTAGGCAAAGAAAGCACAAAGAATATCAGAGGAAGAGAAATATAAGCCAAAAACCTTCATACGAAGGAGTCAATAACATAAAGGAATGGTGAGTCATACATCAAGAAGTATCAATAGTATATCAACATAAAACAGAAACAAGTATCATTTAAGAGGAATATGATGGAGGCTGAGGAGGAGGTTGAGGAAGAAGCGGGGAGAGAAGCTTGCAAATAAGAGTGTTTTGCTCATGAATTAAAGCACTATGTGAGTCCACCTTACTCGTCAAATAATCAACCTTATGATGAAGGATAATGATTTCAAATTTAGAAGAAATCGGTCAAAGCCCAACAGATGTACCAAAAATAGGTGCAGAGATAACCTCATTATCATTTATAGGAAAGGGATTAGTATGACTTTGAATAGGCTTATTATCTCTACGAAGAGCGGAATCACCACCATGAAGAGCAGGATCAGTATCATCATTAACCTAAAGAATAGGAGTAGCAAAACGCTACTGCTGATCATTATGAAGTATGGGGGTGGCTGGACATTGTTGGGTTGATGAGATCGAGTCGTGTGACCATCTACAGATCGAAAACCCATGTGCTTTAGGTAGTTTTGATCATAGAAGGAGTAGATCTGAAAATCATCTTTCATCAGAGGGATATGAAAATTTTGAAAGATGTGGCCACATATAAAAGAATAAGGAATGTGTTGGATCTTTTTTTTTTTTTTTGGACCAGACAAAATGGATTATGTTATGCAAAATGAAACAACCTAAATGGATTTTCTTACAAAGTATAAGGGTGGAAAGG
This sequence comes from Pinacopodium congolense, assembly GCA_028565735.1. Taxonomy (NCBI): domain Eukaryota; kingdom Viridiplantae; phylum Streptophyta; class Magnoliopsida; order Malpighiales; family Erythroxylaceae; genus Pinacopodium; species Pinacopodium congolense. The sequence goes on along the minus strand of JAOXYD010067589.1, from coordinate 4,414 downwards.
AACCAAATATCATCATAGCCTAGGTCATTGTAATGACCATTAGAAGAAAGGAAATTGTATTTAATGAATAAATGGTGGAACTGGTAAGAAGTTGTTATTGGCTCACAAAATAATAAAACACCTAACCTAACTTAACTATGTAGCTAGGCCAAGTCAGGGTCGATCCTATAGAGAATTAGTTGTGTTTCTTAGCTATTCCTAAAGTTGTGCTAAAAGAAAAAAAAAACCCATGAACACGAAAACACTGAAACTAAAAGATTATAAACGAATACAAAACAAATAAACAAAAACACATAAAAGAAATAAATAGACAACAATAAAAGACAGTTAGGCAGAAGGTATATCTGAGGCTTTAAACTTAAAATTGATCCTTTAAATAAATAAATTGCTATTTGTCTAAGATGCTAGGTTATATGTTTGAACAAGCTCTCAAACCCTCAGTTCCATCAATTTCAGATAAGTACTATACGATAGAAAACTTACCCCTAATCATGTGACAACCTAGAATAAGCTTCCCAAATTTAATAGAGCGATATCATTAATAAATTAGGGAACGAAAAAACCTAAGGCTAAATCTTGTAAGTTCGGATTATGTAACCTAGAGAACTAGAATCTTAGGCAAAGTTTATTAAGTTTATTGACAAAACCAATCATCCTATTGCTACCTCTGGAAATCACTAGGACTATTACGTATCACAAGTTCATTCCCTAGTAATTGAATTAGAAATTAGACCTGGATGGCTAATCCTAAGAATTAATCCCAAATTCATGATATTTAATTAAAATTCCAATTCAATCTTAACCGAAATCACAAATTCCAATCAATTCATAATCAATTCTCATAATTATTAAACCAAAATTCCGTCAATATCTTCCACCCCAAAAACAAGTTAACCTAACATCACAAAATTAACATAAACAAGCAATAAAATATTAATAAACATAATAAAAGAACATAAATAAAGGGTTGAAAAATTAAATAAAACACAAGAAATTAACAACCCATAGATCGAAAATAACAAAACACCATATATTAACCAAATAACAAAGGTTCAACATAACATTTAAACAAAACTTAAATTAAATACAAAGAATAATAAAAAGGAAAGTGTTAAACAACAATAAATGGAAGCTAATACATCTTAAAACAAGTAAATGTAAATGCTAAATTGAAAAAATAATTTAAGGAACATAAAAACAAGAAATGAACAATGAAAGAACAAACAAAGAAGAATGAAAAGTAGGTGGAGGCTGAAGCTCTTGTGTAGCTCCCCCTTTCTTTCCAATGCTTTGTTCGAATATATATGGAAAGCTTAAGCATCTCTTTTTAATTTTTTTTTCTTTTTCCTCTTATGGCTACGTGCCCTCCTTATTGCCAAGGCTCCTACCCACTCCTTAATTACTTGATGATGCCGTTTTGGTGAATTGGGAAGCTTTAAAAGTTTTGGTTTTAAGCTTGGTGAGTAGGACACGTGTCTAGAGCTCATGCCTCCTTGATTCTTTGTCTTTTCAAGGACTCTCTCCATTTTAATTGGGTAGGCTCTTTCCTGGCAGCTTGTTTTTGTCTTTGTGCTTGCATTAGTGGGACACTTGTCCTCTCATGGGAAGCTCTCACATTTGCATTTTGGCTTTCACCCTTTTACCTGAGAAAGCTCTCTCCAGCCTTTATAATTTTATGCATTGGTATGTGTGGTTTTTTCCAATTTATGAGAACTCCATTATGTTAAGCTCCTCTCTTCTTTATTTATAAGCTCATTACTTGAAAGATTTTGCTCTAATTTGCTTTACATGACTTCTAATCTTTTTCTTTTTGCATATATTTATGTCTAATAATTAAATCTGCACAGAAATGCAATATAAACATAAAATGAGCATTTAAGTACAAAATAGGATTGAAATCACATTAAAATGCATAAGAAAATATAAGATAATTCAATCCTATCAGTAACTTTCATAAAGATCATTTAAAAGTTTTAACTATTTATTCAAAGCTTTGTGAGCTTATTCAAGTAATTTAAAAGCTTATTCATACAATTTGACAATTTGCTCATACGAAATGGATAAGAAAACATAATTTTCTGCATTATCTCCATTTGTGTTTGTTCTTTATGGACGATCTTAAGCAGCTTAATAAAGTTCATGTTATTTCTAATAGATGGGTTAGTTTCTCATATGATATGCATCCCATTGAACAATATTTAGTGGTTTTGAAATATTTACCTTATTATTCTTACAAATTAAGCATAAAAAACAACATATTGAAATGCAATCTAATGACAACTATAAAGGCCTTGATAAATTTGGTTCTTCTTTAAGTTGTATTACTTGGAAACCATCATCTTTAGATTTTTCTAGGTGAATACTTCTAGTGACACAACATATCATATGGAAAGATCAAAAGTTATGTGAAACCCTTTGAGACAAAATCATGAAATTCAAATTTAATAGATTAGAAATAATATTCTAAATGATAAAATTGACTAAAAAGAGATAATATGAGATCCTAAATTTAAAACTATGGGTAAAAACTTTTGTTATAAAAAAATATACATAAAAACACAGGTTTTTAGAATAGTATAAAAATGATAGGCATAAGAAATAATAGCACCGCTATTGAGTGTCATTGATTTATTATCTCATTTTGAGGCAAAAAAAAAAAGATATCTAGGGAGCACAACTGTGTTGTTATGAGGTGCCATTATTGCTCCTAAACCTCTTGCTTATAAGCTCTCTTCACAAACCTATAATAATGTTTATATTGTAACTTGTAATGACATTGTTCTAAGGTCACCGCCATTTTGCCTCTATGAAATTCAAGTTTAGCCAAACATCATCTAGGAAGCTTATTAAAGATCCTTATAATGATAGTAAAAAATTCAGCATATAGAAAGAGAAGAAGCTCTGATAAAAAAAATTGTTTTTATTTCTGTGTGACTAAACTATTACACAAAGGGTTATTTATACATGTGTTTAGCTATACATAAGCTTAACTTTATGTCAACTCTTACAACTATTACAAGCCTAATATTATGGCAATATTACAATTATTACATGGATTTATAACTTATGTAATGTTAACACTCCCCTTAAACTCAAGGTGTTAAGGAGTTGAGCATCTTGAGTTTGAAAATAAGTTTTATAAAATCATCAAGGTGAATAAGATTTTATGAAAAATATTTGTGATTTAAGACCATAATGAAGGAGGAAAAAATTAAATAGTGTCTCGTATAATATTATGTCACACATCATGACAATTATTCTCAACATATTTGGTATGTTTATGGAAGACACCATTATGAGTAATTTGTATAACACTGTTATTGTCATAAAGAAGAGGAGTTATAGAAGAAGAGGAAGCATCCATATCTTAAAGCAAGTCGTAAAGAAGAGGAGTTACAAAAGAAGAGGAAACACCTATATTTTAAAGCAACCTACGTAGCTAAAGGAGTTTAGGGATTGTTTTTGTAAGAGTTCAATATTCTGTTTCCTTGTTAAATCAAGATATAATTTGTTTATTTCTTGCTACACCATAAAATGAGGCTTGTGCCAAGGAAGAAACAACAATCGGTATTAGAGCATCGATCAGTTGGATCTCCACTGTAATCAGCATCAGAGTATGCTCGTAAATCAAATCAAAATGAATGACAGAAGTGAAGACCAAGCAAGATAGTTCATTTTATGTACTGAAAGATATGAAGAACAGTGGAGAAGAAAGTAGTACAAGGTTCTAACATGAATTAACTGAATATATGAACACTATGAGTGAAATTAGGACAAGAGACAATAAGATATATAAGACTTATAACTAATTAGAGACAAAGAGGACCATCATCGAGGAGAATCCCATAAGTAGTAAAAAGATAGATATTTGGTTTGAGTGGAGTGTTAGTAGTCTTATTGTCTATGATATTGGTATAACATATTAGATTGCTACATATTTTGTTTGTGATAGATAATAACCAAATTTATCAAATGAAACTTAAAATAAGAAAAACAATAACTCAGATTATCCAAGTCCTTCTTCTTAAATTGTTGATGTATAAATGGTTTGAGGGTAAAAATATTATAAGTTTCATGACCAGAAATTATCATATCATTAACAAAAAAGGAGAAGAAAAGTGTATTCTTGAGCCATTTTTTAAAGGAATAAGGCATGATCATAGGAGTCAGATTGAATGCTAAGGAGTAGAGCTGAATTTGGAAAACTAAGCTCGAGGAACTTGTTTAAATGGTTTTATAAAGATGACATATTTTGTTAAATGAATGATCATAACTTAGTAGAGGTTGCGTATATGCTTATTATGTATAATCACTATTAAGAAAAATGATCTTGACATCTGATAGGGGTCAAAATTGATATGATTTTGATAGAGAATTTGATGCATTATGACCCCTATATTGTGTTTAAATGTTG
>JAOXYD010067568.1:0-12752 GCA_028565735.1 Pinacopodium congolense | reverse complement strand
TACTTGTTTTGATTGATTAGTATAGAATCATCCAACAAGTAGTTAGAAAGGAGATGTAGCCTATCTTTGGGGTAGGTAAACTTATTTAATTTCCTTGTTTCTTTCTCTTTGCTCAACCTATTGCATTTACTTTGACCTTTGCATAATCATACCATCTTAGGTTAAATCTTGGTTTAATGATTGCATCTAGTTTCCAATTGATTTAGGTTGCTAGTTTAAATTTGTGAAAAAGTTTTAATACACAATTCACCCCCCCTCTTGGGTGCCACGGGCTTACAAATGAGTTGGATGAGTTTTGTCTTGATGCTTATAATAACTTTAAACTGTATAAAGAAAAATTCAAAAGATGGCATGATAAACATATACATCGTTATGAAATTAAGGTAGGTTATAAAGTCTTGTTGTACAATTCACAGTTAAAGCTCTCTCCTAGTAAGCTAAGATTAAGATGGAATTACCCTTTTAATGTAAGGAGAGTTTATCCATACTAAACAATTATTGTAACTAATGGTCAATCAAATTTCAACGTCAATGTCTAAATTGCTATGCTTTATAGTCTAGTACAGTTGAGGAGTCTTCTGAGACTCTTACCCTTTTCAATGCTTACTGAACTAGGTATGTGTGTTTCTTTTATTTTGTATGGTAGGATCTTACCTTGGTAGCTTTAACCATTTTTTGTTTGTTTTCCCTAATTTTAATGTGATTTTCTTTAGTTTTTAAGTGTTTAAAATTCCCATTCTTAGGAAATTTAATAAACAATCATCTTCATTTTTTTAGCTCTAAATTTTGGAAGCATTCGGTGATGTTTTAAGGAGACAATCACATCCATCCTTTTTAATTCATTTCTTCATCATTTATCTCTTTTATCACTTTTATTCCATCAAAATATATCCCTTTTTCATGCCCATTTATTGTTCATAATTGCTATTAGCACTTCTTTTCCATTTTTCTGGGTTTCCATTGCTTCTTTGAGCATAACAATTGTACCATTGTGATCCACTCCTTACAAGTTATTTTTTGGTGTCTTTTTCAACACTTAACTCATTAGCTATTGACGAAAGAATATTTTGGAAACAATAAGAATATTCCAATAAGGGTGATCGAAAAATTTCCAGTCCATTTTTTTTTTGTCACGCACCTTTTAGCCACCTTTGAACCTAGTCTTTAGCCAAATGGTTCGGAGGTCGCACATTGGAATCTCTTCTTCTAAAAAAAATCATTCTTTTGATATTTCTCGCTTTATCACTCGAAAGAATTTAGATTGATATGAGCCATACATAGACAATTATATCATTGTTGAGTGATTAATGGCCCCAATTTTTAAGTTAAAACTCAACATTTCCAGTTCATTTTGAGTTTTAGGCTAGGCACTTATCTTATCCACTATTGGCTCGTATTACCCAAACCTAATTTGTTAATTCTATATAAACAATCAAGGCTGAGGAGGACGTTGATATCATTGAGGCTAGGTCTATCAGTAGAGGTACTTGATTTACATCTCTTATGCTTTTATTTTTGATTAATTAGGTGTACCTAAAGAGGGTGATGTATTTTTCAAAGTTAGGGTCACATTTGATTAAGATTTGGTATCTTCTGATCTCAAATTTTCTATTACTGCTACTAAAGAAGCCCTAGATCTTGTGACGACCAACCCTTAAACCATTACTACATTACATTTAAGGGCTTATGAGCACATTATTGTGGCACTTCTTAGTGCCAATGTCATACCTAAGGCTAGCAACCTTAATGAGGTGAAGTTTGGAAATGCCTGTATTATTTTTAAGATGTGACAAGGGTTAGGCATGACTGGAGGTTTATAGTTGCCTAGTTTTATTATCACTTCCATAAGGGAGGCTATTAGGTTGTAGAGTCCACGAAAGAACTTCTGCTTTCCACGTTTTTTGATTCAAGTATTCAGAGTAGCAGGAGTTCCTTTTGATGGTGAGGTGCAATTTTAACCTCTAAAAGCTTCCATGTTCACATATTCCATACTCAAGCTATAAAAATATATTAAGGTTGTAGGTGCTTGGCACCAATCGCAACAATAAGTATTGGATGTAGATGAGGGAGTCGATGACCCCACCATTTTGGTTCCAACTGTTACACCTGAGGAAGGAGCTAATGAGGCATGTTTTAAGGCAACTCTAAACTTTCATCATCCACCTCTAATTACTCTTGTTTTTGCGCCTCTTTTTGCTCCACCTCCTGATAACTTCATTCTGGCCTTCCTAAGCTTTGTTCTGGTCTAACTGACATTAGACGACATGTTAATCACTTATAGAGCTAGATGGATTAGATGTGGAATTCCATATGATCCCATGACTAGGGCTCTAGAAGTTAGTTATGTACAAGTTGCTCCTTTTATTCTTGAATGTTTCTCTTTCATTGTTTACATTCAGTTTATTTACTTTTTGTTATTGGTAAGCCATCGCAAACTACTAAAAAATAAACCTAACTAGACTTCACTAACTATGTAGTAGGGCAAGTTAGGGTCAATTCCATAAGGAGCTAGGAAGAGTTCTAGCTATTCCTAATGTTGCTTTAAAAGAGAATAAAAAGAAACCCTTAGAATTTTTAAAAATTAAAAAATATATAAAAAGCGACTAATGAAATCATAATAAAAAAGCACGTACACAAAACAAAAAGAAATAAATCACTATAAAAGAAATCTGAGCAGAAGATATATTCAGGATTTGGGATTTATAATTGATCATTGAAAATATATATTATGTGCTTCATCTAAGATGCTAGTCTATGGATCCAAAAAAACTCTTCAATCCTAAGTTCCTCCAATTTTAGGCAAATCCTATACAATAGAAAAATTTTCCCTTATCATGTGATAATCTAGAACAAACTCTCTAAATTTAATCGAGCGATAGCATTAGATGCTAGGTAATGACTAGCTTAAGCCTCAATCTCTCAAGCTATGATTGTTTAACTTAAAGAATTGGAATCCTAGGCTAAGTCTCAATCTTGCAAACTCAGATTGTGTAACTTGGAGAATTAGAATCCTGTATTATATTAATTAAGTTCGTCAAGAAATTTCACTAGCCTATTGCCCCTTATGGATTTCGCTAATGACAATTATGGATCAAAAGCTAAAGCCTAGCAATTGAACTAGATATTACATATAAGATGGCCAATCCTATGAATTAATTCATAATTCATGTCATTTAACTTGGATTCCAATTCAACCTAAAATACAAAGCCCAATGCAAATTAAGTCATTTTTCACAACTATAAAGTCATTATCCATTAATATGTTCTTACCCAAAGAAAATCTAACATATCATAGTGAAATTAACTAAAATAGAAAATAAATAAATAATAAACATACTAAAATAATAAATATTAAGGCTGGAAATTAAGAAAAAATTATTGAAAACATAAACAAAACAATCTATTACCAATATTCAAAGATTCATACAAAGGAAAAGCATAAAAACATAAATAAACACAAGAATAATTCTAAAACACAAATAGCAATAAATGATAGATTGAACAACCTAAAAATAGAGTATTTACATGCTCAAAAACACCTAAAACACTTAAGTAAAGAGATTAAAACAAAACAAAAACAAAACCTCACAAAACCCTAAAGCACATGAAGAAAAACTAGGAAAATGAGACGATTCTTCAAGAAGATGTTGTGGCTACTAGAGAATGGCTTCTTTTGAGCTTTAGGAACCCTTTATACCCTCTCCAAATATGGCAAACTGAAGGATAATGAAAAGAGCTCTTTTTCCTTAATTTTGCTTCATAAATTGTATGCTAAACGTAGGTTGCTAGGTACTTAAACAACATTGTTTGATTGCGATTGTTTAAGTTCCAAATTTTGACAACTTTTGCCCTTCTTTGATTATGTCTTTCATATGTGAGTTGAGTCATCTCAATCGACGTACCGATGGCTTTCTTCCATCCTTCATAAAAATTCAATGCTCACAAAAGGAGGGGCTAATCCCTTTAAAGTTTCCAATCATCCATCCTAAATTGTGGTTTCTAAGTTCCCTTGTAAGCCTCTCTTCCATGGTTTTTATCAACAAAGGTGAAAAAAATAATAGTTAAGTACTCAAGTGGTTATAAAATCCATATTTTAAACGATTAGTCAACGATTTAATTTCAAGTGTAGGAGGCTTGTCAATTGATGGATTGGGAAATGTCTTTTTAGTATTTATAGACGTTTATAGGCCTAATACTAAGTCCATGATGTATGCTTTACACTAGCTCCATATTCCTCAAGAGACTCTTGAAACTCCTCGCCTAAATTCTCAAGTGCACCATATGTCCCTTCCTTAAAAATTCCTACACAAATATCAATAAAAGTATTGGTGTCATGAGAGTTTATATCAATAAAATTATAAGAATTAAGAATAGATGGATGTTTCATGGCATCAAGGGCATCAAAATCTAGTTCTTCATTTTAAAATCTCAAGATGAGTTTCCAACGTTGAACATCATTGAGGGTCCTTTCTATGGCCAGGAATTTTCTCCTAAGTGTGATGGGGGCTTCATAAACCTCTTCCATATCCAATATTAATAAATCCACTAGAAAGGTGAACTTATTTAGTTTAATGAGCACATCTTCAATGACTCCCCTAGGATATGTGAATGACTAATCTGCCAACCGTAGAGAAACTATTATTTGTTTGGGCTTTCCAACTTCCGTGAAAATAGAAAGGGTATCAAGTTAGTATTACCATCTAAATACATTAAGGCTCTATTTATATATATGTCACTATAGTGTATAAAATAGTAAAACTCCTTAGATCCTTTAGTTTTAGTGGCAACTTCTTTAATAGAATGGTTGAAAAGTTCATATTCTTTAAGCCTTCTTTTGTTAGACAAGATTTATTTAAGGAAATTAACATAAGAATGCATCTATACTAAAGCTTCTATAAAGGAGATATTAATATGCAGTTTCTTAAAAGCCTCTAGGAACATACTAAATTGCTTATCCAATTGATTAGTTTAACGTTATTAAGGATATGGTATTTTATATGTTACTGGATTGGTAATTAAGTTAGGGAATAATTTAGGACGATGTTCTTTTGTAGTTCATTCCTTCTTCACCTCTTGCCAATCTCTTAAACTTATCCTTCATCACTATCATGTGTCTTTTCATCCTTCTTGCTATCCTCAGCTTCATATAAGTCCTTACCACTTATTAGTAAGACTACTTTGCCATGTTCTCGTAACTTAGCCTTAATAGTGTTAGGCAATGAACCTAACATCCTCTCCTTCATCAAGCTTGCAATTTGACTCATTTGATTCTCCAAATTTCTAATTGAGGCCTAGTTATTTTGCATTCTCATCTCAGATATGGAGTCATACTTAGTTAATAACTCTTCCAATACAAGTGTAATAGCCTTGAATCCTATAGGTGGCGCTCTATAAATAGTATAAACTAAGGTTGTTCCATCTAATTGTTACACTAAGAGAAACTTGGGTGATTCTGCCACCCTAGATTATAAGTATTAGAGTAAGTATTCCCTTGCCTATTAGCTGCCTATATAGTGCACCTGCTTTTGTTCTTGAAAAAATAGATTTCCTACTTAATAATCTAAAGATGAATGACAATCTCCACAATAATCATCATACATGAAAATGCCTCTTATACTTATACTCAAACCTCCCTTTACACTCTGCATAAAGTTGTCAGACTTCTTAGTAAGTACATCCATCTTACCTGCTAATGCCACTGAATTATCTACCACATGTGCCCTAGTAAGCCTTTTAGGATGCCTTTTAAAATGATATTGAAAATTATTTATGGCCATCTCATTAATTAATATATATTCCTAGTCTACTGTTTTTCTCATCAAGCTTCCAGCTATAGCTATGTTAATGGTACTCCTAGTCGATAGTGTAACTTCAATATAGAATATGTCGAGTTATTGCCATGTTGTAAAACCATGACTTGGACACCTTGCAAACATATCTCAAAATCTGCCCCACACCTCACATAAAATTTCATTCTCAAACTAGGTGAAGGAAGTGATCTCTTTCTTTATTTTACATTCTTTGAAAATGGAAAAAAAACCTGCCAAGAATAATTTCATTAGCTTATCCTATGAGGTAATAGAAACTGGAATAAGAGCAATCTCAAATAGACAACATCCTTCAGCACATCATTTTGCTTGAGTAGGTCACATATGTCTAAAAATTCCTTTAAATGGGTGTTGGAATCGTACAAGGATAATCCATGAAACTTGGATGCCTACACCATTGAACTGATGCCACGGGTTATCTCAAAATTAGTTTCAATGATCATCGACCTCAAAATACTATCAATAGGTTTGTTGTTATTCACCATAATGGGATCCACCATCATTGGCTCCCTTTTATCCTCCTGATGGTGTATCACAGTCTCTTTACATCGCTTTATATTTATTAAGTATGGTTTAACTTCCAACTACTCTTTTAAGATCTGTTTTTCTTCTACCTTCTACGTTAAGCTAATATGGCTTCCTTGTTTACACTATGAGTCGTTTTCTCAATCTCAGAATCAAGCAGTAACTTCTTCAATTTTTAGTGATGAGTGTGCTCAAAGAAATTTAAAACAAGAATAAGAAATAACTAAAACTAAAAATAAAATATGTAAAAATGAAACAATAAATAACTAACCAAAAATATCCAAATAAATAAACTGAGATAAGAAATAGTTTTGAAGTAATTAACACCATTTTATTCACAATATCACAAAATTATGTCCTCAATAACGATGCCAAAAACTTTTTGTGGCCTATATCTAATCAAATTTAATTCACTTTTAACGTAAGACCAACTATACGCAAGTATACCTAGTCAACAAGTAATATAAATGGTAAGTAACCAAATATCATATTACTTAAGGACCTATCTTTAAGTATTAAGTCATACAATGTTTAATTATATAAACAACTCTTATTTTGGTTGATAAAAACTAAAATTTAAGTAATTACCTAACTATTATGAATTCAATCTATCACTATTATAACTTCTAAGACCCTTCCAATTATAAGAACTAGTTATGGTTTCAAATTTTAATGGATTACTCACTTATAATTTAGGTGTTAGGAAAAACTTAAGGCCTACATTACTCAATTAAAACATAGATAATGGTCATAGAAATATCTTTTATCTTTTAAACTCAAACTATCTAATTGATACATGGATAAGTTAGAATAAAAGGCATGAAGAATAAGAAGTATAATTATAAGTTTGTTAGATTTAGGAATATTCATAAAAGATTCTAAAGCTTTATCAAATTTTAGACTCAATTGACTTTCCTAATTGATTTTCAATAATTAAAAACCATAGATTAAGGATTTTTTTAATTACCTATTAATCTAATTAGGTGATCAATCTAAGCAAGATGAATTAAGCATTTAATCATGTAAAAATCATCCAATCCATAACCCTTATAATTATCTAACCTTAGCTTAAACAAAATAGACAATCATCTTTATCAATGAAAAAAAAGATATAATCATATGAAGCATATTAATTTAATGAAAATAAATAATGGAGTCAATGTAAATATAAATAAGAAGCTACAAAAACACACTCAAAACTTGATTATCCCTAATATTTTTTAGATCCTCTCAATACTTGGTTGCTTTAATGAGTCTTATTTTCAAAAACAATGAAAGATGAAAACTAAGGAAAAATAAAAATAGAAAACTAAACCATGGTAAACTATGAATTGATAATATAATGTATTCTATTGTTATAACATCTATTTTGTATCACTTCATATAGCTAACAAGGTTCCAAATCAAGGAGGCATGAAAGGGTTAAAATCATCTTTTCATTTGATGAAATATATTTTTTTTCAATTTTGATATTATGACAGCAATTTTATCAAATAATAACATCACCATTCATATGTCACATTCATGTATTTTTTAGAAAATTGAATAAAACAATAGTTCACCTATAGCACAATGATGTTGTTAATAACTACCATTGAAGGTTGTAGACTACACATGGTTGTGAGGAAAAGCGTGATTTTTTTTTCCAAATAATTTTACAATTTATGTCAGAGCTGTGTCACAACTTATGGCCTTATCCCTTGATTTTTCTTAAGTAAAAGTTCTCAAAATGCACCTTTTTTCTACAATTTGATTCATTTTCACTCTATAATCTCTAAAAGCCTAAAAAACATGAAACTTAGAAAAAAAAAACAAGCTTATAAGTAACATGAATATAAGTTTTTAATGAGTAAAAACTATTTGTATTATGCCTTAAAACTCATGAAAGTTACCTATTAATAGGCTTTATATATTTTTGAGCTGATATAGGCATCGAACCAAAATTCACCTAACTCATTTCACTACAAAAGTTAGTGTTCACCTATAAATTTTTAAGCCAAAATTTTAAAATTTGATTGGCTAATAAACTTTGATTGGAGGTGACAAGATTTTCTAAACACTAACTTAAAAGGAAACATTTCTATGGAAGTTTTAAAGGTAATTTAGTATGCATAAAGTACGTCATCGAACTTTAATAACCAATCTTTCATAAATGGACTAACATTCTTTTCTAGAATTTTCTTTGTTCTCTTCTAGACATTTCGACCCAATTGCTAGTTTTTAGATATTAAGGCACACTAACCTTATAGGTAACACTATATTTAGCTAGTAGGGTGTCAAATTATTTATTGCAAAGGTGATAAACTCCATCATTAATTATGGCCATAGGTGTTCTAAATCTATTAATGATATTCTTCTTTAAGATCGAAATCATGCCCTTAGTGTCATTTCTCTGAAAACTATCATCTTAACCTATTTGTTCTCATAATCTACTACCATTAGGATATGTTGATTGGAATATGACTAAGAAAATTTTCCAATAAAGTTAACGCCCTAAACATAAAAATTTAACATATAAGGATATATTGAATGGCATCTTATATCTCCTAGCTATGTTTCTAACCTTTTTACAATTATCACGAGGTTTGATAAAGTGAAATGCATTCCTAAATAAGGTTGGCCAATAAAAATCATACTTTAACACTTTATGTATAGTTCAAGTTCATCAAAAGTGTCCCCGGACTTCTCTAAAATGACAATGAATAAGAGTAAAAGGTAGTTTTTCATTAGTTCCTAAGGTTTCTTTACTATTAAATGTAGAGAGCTTGTTATAGGTTATAACGAAGATAGGGTCATTTCTAGAGCTTGTTAGATTTACCTAAGTTTGAGGAACTGAGGGTTTGAGAGCTTATTTAAACTTATAGGATAGGACCATAGCTAGAGCAACTTTGATCTAAATTCAAGGATCAGTAGTCATCTTAAAATCTCAACAATACCTTGGCCTATTTCTTTGTTATTGTAGTTATTTTATTATGTTTTAATTTATATTTATCCTTTTTATTATTTTTATTGATCTTAGTTATGTTAGTTCTTTTTGCATTTTGTGGTTTTTTTTATTTTTTCTTTACATCATTAGGAATAGTAGTACCCCTAGCCCCCTATGGATTCAACCCTAGCTCACCTTAACTATATAGTTAGGTTTATTATTTAATAGTCTGCGACAGACTCATTAATAATGTCTCCAAATATTCAATGCATAAACAATCATTACTAATTCTAAGTTAGGGGAGTTTAAATTAACTCATGAGCTCTCAACTGATGGGAAGCATATGTTATCACCCTCTCATTCTACGTTACAAATATCCTACCATGACCTCAAAGAATCCATGTGCACCTTAAAGCCTCCACCACTCAATGGTAACACCAAAGAAGTCTTGGATGTTAATCTCATACTTAGCTCATCAAAACTCTCTTGATATCAATCAATCCACTAATAAGGAACTCATTTCTTCATAAACAAAACCAACAGACTAGCTATCATTAAAAAGCCCTTAATAAATATCTTTTAAAATTTGCCAATCTTAAGAAACTTTTCACTTCTATCACACTCCATAGTGGTTTCCACTCTATAGTTTCCTTCAACTTCACAATATCACACATCACACCCTTCCAAGAAACTGTATAACCTAAAAAAAACCACCTAATCAGTCTAAAACTCGTATTTACTAAACTTAGCTTGCAACTATCTTCTCATTAAAGTTTAGACCATGATCCTCAAGTGATGCTCATACTCCTCCTAACTACTTAAGTACACCAGAACACCATCATTGAATTTAATAAAAACTTAATCCAAATAATATTAAAAAGTATAAATTCTATAGATGCATTAGTCAACCCAAATGTCATCACCAAGACCTTGTAATGTTTATACTAAGTACTAAAGGTAGCCTTAAGTATATGTTTCTCAACTATTTATAACTGGCATTATCCTAATATCAATTAAATATTAGAAAAGATCACGACTCACCTAAATTGATTTAACAAATCATTAATCCTTAATAATGGATAGTTATTCTTTAATATTACCTATTCAACTATCAATAATTAATATGAAGTCTTATACTACCCTCTATTTTCTTCATAAATAGAACTAGAACTTCCTTTTGGTGAAGTATTTGGTATAATGAATCTCTTTTCTAATAATTCCTCTAGCTTCTTTTTTTAACTCTTATAACTCTATTGAAGCCATCTTGTAAGGTGTAAACATCACATCCCTTCAAAATCAATCATCTTGCTATCACTATGGACATGACACAAAATAATAAATCTCTTTGCTACATTATGGGCACTACCTTCATATTATTTGAAGGCTCAATTACCACTATCTTAGTGTAACAATCTACTACTACTCAAGTTATTTATAACCATTCCACTCATATTGTACTACCATAAATCCACCAACAATTAAATCCACCAAAAACTCTAACTCTCCAATCCCTTTCGAGCTTACTCTTGTCACATTAGTTATAATCATACACTAAATATAGGCAAACAAAACCTCAAATCATAGTCTAAAGAATTAACCTCATCTAAAACTCTATATGTAAAATTCAATACAATGTATGACTGTGTGGAACTCATTTTTAATAAAACATGAGCCTCAACACTCAATCATGAAATCATACCCTTTATCACCTCATGAGCTAGTGATGCCTTCTCCTTAGTCATGCGATTAATCCTGTCTTTAGTATTGCCTATAGTTAACAATGTCCTATTAGTGTTTAAAATTCCTCCACGTCCCCTATGTCTGACACCTCTACCTTTGCCTCTCACAGCTCCTTTACTATTACTGCCCATACTAGTCTATCTCTACATAACACTCCAAGATCCAACAGTTGAACCCCTCATCAAATTAGGCCAATCTCTTCGGATGTGTTCATAATGTCTATAAGCATAATATGACTTTATTGCACTCATGGGTCCCCAACATGACCCAACATGCTTTCTCCCATATGTAATATAACCCCACACTGCCTCCCACTCATCTATTATAGGATCCTCTAAATATATGATCAGGTTCCTTGTCAAATTAAATAAAAGATTAACTAAATAAGTGATAACTCCATGAGCCTCTACTAAATCCTCCAAATCTAAAAACAACACCACCCCTCCAAGACCCTTAAACACTAATTGAAAACAAATAATCATCTCCTCTCTTATTCAATAATATTTACTTTCCTAAATAATTACTCTATCTTCTCATCAACTCCTCCCTAATTTTACCTAAGTTTTGAGCCTCCTCCACTCTAAGTGTAGCCTTTAGCAACCTCTTAAAATTAGATGTCATAGTTGCTAGCTTAATATGGCACATAAGAGGTGAGTGAATTAGGGATTGAAAAAATCTTTCGAAGTTATATAATTATAACTTCATATATTTCTTCTAAATGCAGAAGTTAAATAATAAATCTAATTCACTGAATTAAATAATAATAATAAATTTTAAATTTTAAAAATAAACGCATAAAAGTAAAAGAGTGAGGGAAGAGCGATACAAACAATTTATCCTAGCTCAGAGCAGTCCACTTGCCCCTACGTCAAATCCTCAATACCACTTGTTGAGATTTTTCCACAATTGATGATTGTGGTTGGCCTCACAAAAATTTCGCTCAAACTAATCTACCTTTCAATGCACAATTTAACAATTAAGTCGAGAACAACTATTCGGCAAGCATACCAGTCCAATCAAGTAATAAAGTGGAGTGCATTTAAGACTCTGAGTATTAATCCTAAGAGGAAGTTTATAGGATGTAAGAACTAGGTCAATCGTATTACAATCATCTAGAGAAAACTTAACTTTATGATTTAAGAAAAGAAATAACTAAAATCTAATCTAAAAGCCCTAAGAAAACTCCAATAAATTGCAAAAGAGCTACATATTGCTTTTCCTAATTTATTCAGATAAGATTTAGTGTTTGATGATTTAATTGATTGATCAATGATGCTTATTCTAGGGTCTTTTCTAACTCAAGGCAGCGTCATGGTTAAGACATTGACTTATCTCTATTATTCCTATCTTGGGGTTTGGTTATGCCTTAGACTTAGGTAATGGGCTTAAAGGTTAAGAAGTCTAATCCTAAATTATCCAAATCTAAGGCTAGTACCCCCATGATTAACCTAGTCTTTTGTCATTTCACTGATTTAAGTCACGTTGCTTATTGACGTTTCTAATAACTTAGGTAGAGATTATTGGATCATAAGTAATCCTAAGTGATCAACACAAGACAAGTATTAATCATTCAATAAACAAAGATTAATTCATTAATCATGTATTGGTTATAAAATAACACAATTAATCATCCATAAATAGATTCATCAGAATAACTTAATTGAAATTAGGCATTAAGTACAAAAATTAATCAAAGATCATAATAAATATAACTTAAACAATAATACTATAAT
>JAOXYD010067558.1:0-12752 GCA_028565735.1 Pinacopodium congolense | reverse complement strand
AATATAATTTAGTTAAAATCATAAATATAAATCTCAAAATAATTTAGTTAAAATAATTTGATATGTTAAATGCAAAACTTGTTAGGAATAAGTGCCAATTAAAAACATTGATTAAAGAAACTCAACAAATTGTGTTTGGGAAAAATAGGATCAATGAATCTAATTAAAATTTTTGCATTCTAAGAAAAAAAAATCGAAAATTTTCAATTAATGAATTCCATTGTTATTTATTTAATCATTTTAATAAAAAGAAAAAAAATATGGACGACAATGCTTGTTTTGGCCTACAACTTTTTTTTTTTGTGGCTATACCAAACGATTGAAAGTATATTCTTGTTCTTTCTATTACCAAACCAATCAAAAAAAAAAAGGAGACTAATGCTTGACTATTTTGTTGTTACTATCAAATGATTAAAAATATACTCTTTTTTAAACAATTAAAAAAATTATAAACATTAGTTATGCTGAAATTATTTCAAATTTACAGATACAAAATATGTATAATATACAAAATTACGGAACAACTAGGTTATCTCCTTAATTTAAGAGTTTAATTTTTTTATTTTTATATATTTTTATTATGTTTATATATTTTTAATTTATTTACTATATTTATGTGTTATTTTTATTTTTTTACTATTTTTTAATTTTTATATTTAAAAAATAAAAAATAAAATAAAAAACAAACGAACTCTCAGAAATCAAAGGGCTCCATTAATGGTGAGCATAATAGTTACGGACTTATGAACATGCTGTGACTAAGTACCATAGATGTAGGGGCAATAATATCATGAAGGGGTACGTGTCGTTGTTACATGTAGCACTGCTGAGAGAGGAAAGTGGAAGTCCGCTGATCATGAGTTCCTTTGAGAGAGGAACGATCTCAGAGACAATCAGCCGGTCGACTCGACACCGGTAGCTGTCTCACCGGTCACTCAACTCAACCCATTTCGGTAAAGAATATATCACCAACTCAATTATTTTTCTGACAACTTGTACAGCTGTCAGAACTATGGAAGTACATAAACAAGGTAACTGGGCATCTCAGTAACAATGGTATCACGCAAGAAAACAAGATCTCCATGTAACTCCATGATATTACTTTTTATTTTTATTTTTATTTTTATTTTTATGTATATATATTAATTTATATGATATTATTATTAATTTTTGTATTATTTTATAGGTTTATGTATTGTATTAATATATTGTCTTTTTCGATTTTTGTATTATTTTCATTAGTTTTTGTGTTTTTAAAAATCAGAAACAAAAACAAGAAATCATAATAACACCAAATAAGGCCTTAAGAATCTGTTTAATTTGATTTGTTGTTTTATTTTTTATTTTATTTTAAAAGCATATAAATAAATGAAACAATTTATTTCACAATATTTTTTAGTATTCTTATTCATAAAATTAGAAAAATTAGAAATAGATGAAAAAAATTTCATCTAATCTAAAAAAATAACTTTTTATTTTTTATTTTTATTTTAAATATCAACTTCTTTATAAAAAAACAAAAATATAAAGATAAAAAATAGAAATGAAAAAAATGATATCAAATGACTCTTAATTATCTAAAACTAAAATGAAAATATAAATTATGTGTATATGAAGTTGAATATAGAAGACTCACTTAAAATTTTTATCACAATATAAGGACTAAGTCATAAATTTTCCAATAACCATTATCATTTTTTTTTTCACATTCTGCCCTTTTTCATAGAATACCATCCATTAATAGGCTCATAATTTTGGGTGCTAAGTACCACAATCAAATATAACTTAATAAACCAAAATAAGAAGCAACAAATTAAATTTGAGTTTTAATGGAATGAAAATAGGGAGCTAGGTATACATATCGATGAACCAAAATTTAAATTTAGTTATTTATGTATACTTGTAGTTTTCGATATAAGAATCAAACAAATTCCGTGAACAAGTTGTAATCAAACAATATTTATTCCTCATATCATGTTCTATGATCTTTCATACTAGGTCCGCTTTAATCAAGAAAATATTGTGAAATATAGTAGATAAGAATAGTTTGTGATATGGGTAACGTAGAAAAGTTAAAAGAAAAATAGTAAATATTATAAGAAAAATATAACAAATATATCCTTACTTTTTAATAAATTATTTAAGGTATGAAAAGTATATTAATAATAGTTATTAATGATCACTATGCCAGGGACACGTAATTAGATTAAACAAAGAGTAGCAAGTGAAAGAAGCAGCAGGAACTCTTTAGCTTTATATCCAATCAGCCCAAAATGAGAAATAAATTCTTATCTTCCTTGAGGTTGTGATGTTGACTATTTTGAAAACCAAATTGAAGGCTGCGGATTACCATTTCCTTTGATAGACTGGTCTCAAAGAGGCTCCAGGGGGTTGAATCTACGCCAATAGCTAACTCACCAACCAATCAATCCAGTTGGATAAGAGTGTCACCAACTCCCAGTATTTTGCTGGCAGAACTTGTACCTATTGTATGGAAGCACATAAAATTGTCAATATTGGTCCTACAAAAGAAAACGAGTTCATTATAAGTAAATATGTGGAGAGGAGGAAGTACCTATCGTTTTCCTTCCATGTGCTCACCAAGTTATTGGCTCCAGTTGTAGTGATAATTATGGGAAGAAGGGTAGAGCTAGCTGTCCCAGCTGCCATTTCTGGTCAAATAAAACCCAAACATAGAAGGCGGCCAACGAATCTTCGATATGGACTAGGATCAAGAAATAAATTACCAAAATTCACAGACAACTTATTGTCCATTGGAGGTGATGTTGAAACCGGCTTAGCAATAGTTAAGCTAATTTCTTATAAGATACCTGAGATATACTTTCTCTAATTAACAAATGTATCATCAACGTATCTTACTATTTTCAATTTAAGAAAATATTTTTCAGGATCAAAGTCTTTAATAGTAAACATATCATGCATAAAAGGTTTGACAGCTAATAAATCATGCTTTAAAGGGCCAACAAAAAGAACATCATAAGCATAATGAGCATAGCAAAAAAAGAAGAACCAGTAGATTTGGTGAGAAGACAATGATCATTTTTAGATAGTGTAAAATAAAATGTTAACAACTTTCTTGTAAATTCAATATTTCACTATCAAGAAGCCTGTTTATGGTCATATAAAGACTATTTTAATTTACAAACCTCACCTAGTATGGCCTAAATATAACTATCTGGAGGAATCATGTAAACTTCCTCGTCAAAGAAACCATGTAAAAAAGCATTGTCTAACTAATGGATGGGGTAAGCAAAAAATGTTGCTACAATCAACAAAATTTGAATAGTGCCAAGCTTAGTGATGAGAAAACTGTCAGTAAAATCAACTCCCTCAATTTTTTATTGTAGCCTTTAGCTACCAATTTGACATTATACCTTTTGTAGACTCACTTAGAACTAATAGCTTTTTTACTAGCAGGTAAGGTAGTCAATTCCCAAATCTAATTTAATTCTAAAAAATTTAATCGTTACTACATAGCTATAATTTAATGTTCATTGTATTTAGCTTGAGCAAAAGAATGCGTTTCTTGGATATTTGACAAGTTAACTAAAAATGACATGCATGCAAATGAAAAATGTAATGATTGGGTGTAACGATAAATGAGAAAAGGATGTAGGACCTTTAGACACAATGGATAAAGTGGAAGAGGTAATATTCCTTATAACAGCCTGAGATACAAAATCAATCAACCGACCAGGTTTATGGAAAAGTTTAGTGCATCTTCTCAATTGAGGACTATAAGAAGCATGATGAGAAATAGTAATAGATGTAGGAAAATCATAAGTAGAAGGGAAACTAGTATTATAATCCATTGGAGAATGATGAGAAGGAGTAAAATGAGAATTAGTAGGAACAAGGGACTATGAATAGAATCAAAAGAAAAATTCTCAGCAGGTAAAGGAAGGGGAATGACAGATGGAAAACTTGAAATGGATTTGTATGAAAATTGTGGTTCATGAAAAATAGTATCTCTAGAAACAAGAATAGTATGAGAGTTAAGATCAAATAATTTGTAAGCCTTTTGATTGAGACTATAACCAATGAATATACACCTGTAAGCTCGGGTATCAAATTTAGATTTAGTTAATAAATATTGGTCGCGAAATAAAGACAATCAAAAGTTTTAAGATTGGTATATTTTGGGAGACCACCATATAGGAGTTCATAAGATGTTTTCTATTGCAAAACAAGAGTGGGCAATCTGTTAATTATGTAAGTGGCAATAAGAATGGATTCACCCTAGAATTTTAGAGGTAAAGAAGTTTGAAACATTAAGGCTCTCGGAACCTTCAACAAATGTCTATATTTTCTTTCAATTATTCTATTTTGTTGAGGGTTATGAGTATAAGATTTCTTATGAAAAATACATAGTTTAGTTAACAATCTTTAATAATCACTACTCAAGAATTCAACCTTATTATCATATCTAATTATCTTGACAAATTCATCAAACTGATTTGAAATCCTAGTCAAGATATGGAGTACCTAACATTTATGACTCATCAGGTAAATCTATGTAACCGGACTAAAATCCTCCACTATAGTATTAGTCTCCAGATGATGAAGGTTATTTATATGGTCCCCATATGTCTACATGTATCATTTGGAAGATAGATGTGGCCGGAATTGTACTAGAAATAAAGATATTCTATATTGTTTAGTAAGAGGGCAAATACCACATCGATTGTCAGAACCATCATTCTTAGGACTTATACAATTAATATGACTAAGTGCACTGTCAAATGTAGGGTCGTAATCTTTAATATCAAAGTTTGCCTAAAGGAACTGAATTAACAAGATCAAATGTACCACTAAAAGTACACAAAGATTGTTGTTTTACTATTCAAGAATGTGCATCAAGAATATATAATCGTCCTATCACCTTATCAATTGCAACAATTCATTTAGTCTTCAAGTCTTATAACATGCAAGATAAAATTTGAAGGCAATAGAGACTATAATGGCAAGTTTATTAATAAACAACAAGTTATATTTGAAGGTAGGGACATATAAAGCTTCAGTTGGAACATGATTGTTTTGAAGAAAAACATTACTAATAGGATGAACACAATTTAAAGAGCCATCGGGTATGTAAACAGGTGTAAAAGTATTAATCACATTAGGTTTATGTAAAAGGTTAATATCCACACACATATAATTGGAAATTCTAATATCTAATATCCAAGAACCAAATTCTATCTTAGCAATGCAAGACATAGTTTTAGAAAAAGTAATACCTGCAAAGTCATTGAGGTAAGCAAAATTCACCATTATAGGATTGTTGGCATCTTTATGCTTCATCAGCTTTAGCAGCTCCTATCTAACAATTTCTACCAAAAAGAAAATTTGAATGCCTCCTCCTTTTTCTAGCTGATTCCCTTCAAGGTGAGCTATATTCGTAGCAGTCGCTATATTAGCTACAAAAGCCTTATCAGTCCGTTTTTCTCTCTTATTTTGAAATTCGTAGTACCAATTTGGTATTTTGTAGAACTTGAAACAAGTGTCTTTTTAATGCCCATTTTTCTTATAATAAGTGCAATAGAGATCACTCTTATTTATGCCTCCTCCCTTATGCTTCATATTCAACTTCCTCCCATCATCTTTATCTTTCTTACCTTTCGGCACATTAACTAGCATTGCATTATTCTCTACTCCTTCAACAAATCCCAATCGAAGTTCTCCTTGCTTTTCAACTCGCAATACCATTGAATAAGCCTTATTTATAATAAGTAGTGGATCCATAAGCAATATTTGGTTTCTCATATTATCATAACTCTTATTTAATACCATTTAGAATTGCATCAATTGATTGAGATATATAATTTCAATGAATGCCTTCTTTGCTCCCCACACACATTAATTTACTACCCTACATATGCATTGTGGAACAAGCATCGGACAAACCATCTCATTCCACAACTTCTTAAGGTTAGTAAAGTGTTTAGGTACTATCTTAATTCCTTATGAAATAGAACTGATTTGCGTCTGTAATTGATATACTAATGACCCATTATTTTCATTAAATCTTTCTTTTATGTCTATTCATAGTTTTCTTGCAAAGTTAGTATATATGAAAACTTTAACAATTTCTTTTGAAATCGAGTTCAAAGTGCAAGATCTAGCCATATAATCTGTACGAATCTAATTATCATATTTACTTGAATCTATATTACTTTTCTCACATTTTTCATCAATAAACCCTAATATCATAACTCGAACGAAGATGATCCCAAACCTTTAATCTCCGAAAAGTTGAATGAAATTGACATCGTTTCAGCTAGGAACAAAAATTTCGTAGCGAAACTTGCTTTAATCGGCTATCGTCGCCATCAGTAACAAGAAAACGAAATCTGCTTCTCGATCCAAGACCGAAAGCTCTAATATTATAAACGAAAGCTCTCTCTGTACAGTAACAAGAGAAAGATACAAAATATCGAATAACTTTCATTCTTAATCGTCAGGTAAAAGTTACATCTATCTTTTATATCAGCTACAATAAACAAACTTAACTAATTAACAAAATAAGTTTAACTAATTAAGTTATTGTCTAAAACATAATGAGCGAACTTAATGAAACAATACAAAATGGTACAGCATTGTAAAAACAATGAAAATAAATCTTTACACATCATGATTATGCATTACACGGACAGGGTCCTATGATTACAGTTCTATCGGATACACGAAATAACTTGTAAATCACGTACATATTTTTATTCTTATCCAATGATCCACTTCACAGTTAAAGTGAATTACAATCTACCGAACTTCCATGTCAAGAAAGGGACAATGGGAGCAACTTATCAAGTGTACGAATCTTTTTACATTTGTCTCCATTAGTAGATGGGTACGTTGTCGTTACATGTAAGAGTGTTGAAGAAAGTGGCAAGAGAGCCCGCTGATTATGAGTTCCTTTGATAGGATGAAAAGGGGAAGAGAGGAACGGTCTCAAAGACAATCAGCAGGTCGAATCTACACCAGTGGCCGAGTGGCGGCCACTCAACTCAACCCACTTCGATAAGAATATCACCAACTCAATTATTTTTCGGACACAACTTTGTACAGCTGTCGGAAGAACTATGGAAGGACATAAACATGATAACTGGGCATCTCAGTAATAATGGTGTTACGTAAGAAAACAAGACCTTTAAGGATCTGTTTAATTTGATTTGTTGTTTTTATTTTTTATTAAAAATATATAAAATATTTATTAGTATTTTATTTATTATTTTTATTTATAAAATTAGAAAAGTAGAAATAAATGAACAAAAAAATTCTCTAAATTTTGAAAATAAAATTTTTATATTAAATAATTGATATAATCTATTACTTAATATGTATTTTTAAGGTGTATGATAATGTTTTAATCTAATAATTTAGGTTTATTTAATATTTAATTTTTATTATTAAATTAATTTTTATTATAAATTTCAATTAAATAAAATTTTATTTTCAATTTTTATTATAAATTTCAATTGAATAGGTTTTTATTTTTTTATAAGAAAAAAACGTAAAAATAAGAAATAGAAATTAAAAAAGTGATATCAAGCAGTCCTTAATTATCTAAAACTAAAAAGAAAATATGCATTATGTGTATATGAAGTTAAATATAGGGGACTCACTTCAAATTTCTGTCACAATGTAAGGATTAAGTCGTATTTCTTCCAATAACCATTATCATATTTTCACATTCTACCCTTTTTCATAGAATACCATGCATTAATAGGCACATAATTTTGGGTGCTAATTAGGTACCATAACCAAATATAATTGAATAAACCAGAATAAGAAGCAACAAATTAAATTTTAATTTTAATGGAATGAAAATAAGGAGCTAGGTATACATATCTATTAACCAAATTTTAAATTTAGTTATTTATGCATACTTGTAGTTTTCGATATAAGAATTAAAAACAATCAGTAAATGAGTTGTATTATCATGAAAAATACGTTAGGTTAAAATAATATTTATTCCTCATATCATGTCCTATGGTCTTTCATTCTAGGTCCACTTTACTCAAGAAAATATTGTGCAATCTAGTAGTTTCTGATATAGGTAACGCACAAAACTATAGTCATTGATTATATAACACGTTCATAATGAGATACAAAACTTGTTAGGAATAATTGTCAACTAAAAACATTGATTAAAGAAACTAAGGCTTGTTTAATGTGGCTTTGGTTTTGTGATTTAGTTTCTTGTTTTGTTAAAAACAGAAATCGAAAAAGACAACACACTAATATAACATAAAAATTGAGGACAATACACAAAAATTAATACAAATATATAAAAACTATAACTAAAAATTACAATCAACAATAATATTAAACGACCCTAAATAAATTGTGTTTGGTCAAAATAGGCAACCAAATTATTGTATGGTCATTATAAAAATCTATTGCATCTGATTAAAGAAACTAAGGCTTGTTTAATGTGGCTTTAGTTTTGTGATTTAGTTTCTTGTTTTGTTAAAAACAGAAATCGAAAAAGGCAACACACTAATATAATATAAAAATTAAGGACAATATACAAAAATTAATACAAATATATAAAAACTATAACTAAAAATCACAACCAATAATAATACTAAATGACGCTAAATAAGCAACCAAATTATTGTATGGTCATTATAAAAATCTATTGCATCTTATTAAAAGTTTTGAATTCTAAAAAAAATCTAAAATTTTCAATTAATGAATCAATTTTTTATTGATTTAATTATTTAAATCACAAGCAAAAAAATGTGAATGGCAATGCTTTTGCTATTTAGCTTTTTTTTTTTTTGGTCACTACCAAATGATTGAAAGTATATTCCTGTTATTTATATTACAAAAAGAAATTTAAAAAAGTGGAGATCAATGATTAAGAGTATATATTCTTGTTCTTTATGTTATCAAAAAATAAACATATCAGATTTCACTTCCAATCTTAATTATGCTGACATTATCTCAAATTTACAGATACAAAATGCATTAAATACACAGATTTACGTAACAACTAACTTCTCTCCTTAATTTTAAAAAATCAAAACACTCCATTAATGGTAGGATTCACAAGCATTAGGTCCAAATTGTAATAGTTACAGACTAATGCACATGCTCTGACTAATTACCATAGATGTAGGGGCAATAACATCACGGTCAAAAAGGTTGTCTTCTAACTGGAGTGGTTCGTAGGTTGTCGGATATAACACTGTAAACGAAGTGGTGAGACAGTTTGATAGAACAAGAGAAGACTGGCCTTATAGACGCTGACGAGGATGAGTCTACATCGATAGCTGCCTCAAAAGCAGATCAATCCATTTCGATAAAGAGTGTCACCAACTCCATCATTTTTCTGCCAGACCGTGGGCAGCGACAGTAAAAGTATGGAAGGACGTAAAGTAGTCAATATTGGTCCTACAAAAGAAAACGAATTTACTAAGTAATATGTGGAGAGGAGGAAGTCTCGATTGTTTTCCTTACACACGCTCAAAAGTTATTTGCGCTAATTGTAGTGATAACTATGGGAAGAAGGGTACAGGTAGCTGTCCCAGCTGCCGTGTCCCAATTGCGCAGAAAATTAGTGTCTTTGGCACAAGTTCGTAGGCCAAAGACTTATGGACATAATCCATCGAGGGCTTTTCAATGTTTTAAAAATTAATATTATAGCGGTATTTTTTTTTTGTCTCAAAATAATATTATATCTGATATTAATTAATATTAATATCAATTAATTTTTTAAAATTATAAAATAATATTTAAATTTTATAAAGTTTATAAAATAATCCCTGTATATATTATACATATTTTGCAAACATAATTTTAATATGTTTTAAATT
This sequence comes from Pinacopodium congolense, assembly GCA_028565735.1. NCBI lineage: Eukaryota > Viridiplantae > Streptophyta > Magnoliopsida > Malpighiales > Erythroxylaceae > Pinacopodium > Pinacopodium congolense. The sequence continues at coordinate 2,910 of JAOXYD010067558.1, read as the reverse complement.
TTTAATTAATACAATAAATATGATACATTATTTATATCTATTAATATCAATTTTCATATGTTTTTCAAATAAATTATAATATAAATTAATATAAACAAAATAGCAATCATCCAATCATCATAATTTAATATTAATACATCAAAACTCACGTAAATTAATAATAATATACAATAAATAACTATTTTCTTCATTTATATTAATATTAATGTTTATCTATTTCTCAAACAAAAATTAACTTGAATAAATATAATAAAAATAACAGAAACGGAGATACACATTAATGAATATCAATAAATCAATATATCATCAAGTAAATAACCTCCAATCATGAAACGATAATCAATGTATATAAATATCATACAATAAATAATACATAGAATAAAAAAATACCACAACTAACATCAATATCCAGCACAAGAACTTCATAAAATATAATTGAAGCATGAAAAAACAAATAAACAGTTAACATATATATAATTTAACATATACATCAAATATATAAAAAAGAGGAGAATAACCTAAAAATACATAGATATTCATTGTCCAGACCCTCCAGGCTGTTGACCGCTAAAATCAAACTGGATCCACCTATCATCCATTATAATATCCTCGTCAAGAAGAGGAACCTGATCACCATCATCATCCAATCTCATCCCAACAAATATCATATCAATATTCTCTAAACGAGCATCAGCATCTCCTGTAAGCCACTCTCATCTAAAATATTTGACTTATCAGATACCCAACCAACCAAAGTATTAATATGATCCAAAGAAATAGGATCATCATCACTAATTGTGCTACTCAAAATTTTAGTAAACAAATAAAATCAAATGACTAACGAGATTTTAGAAATAATATTGAACATCGTAATAATAATAAAAAAAAACATACATCTCTCGAAGTTTCAAGTTGTATATAATATATACCAAATCATTCAACCTCTTATGCTCCAATCTATTCCTCTTCTTGGAGTGGATGGACTCGAACATGTTTCAATTCATTTTACATCTAGTTGTACTCACGCATTAACTTAAAATACGAATTGCAAACCTTTGCAATTCTGGAGCATCATTACCAAAATTATCCCACCAAGCAACTGCACCACAAAAAATGATCTTATAAATAAAATGAAGCACTAATTAATTATAAATAAGTAACAAAAGTAAAGAAATATATACTTGGATTAATCTGCTTTTTTTGTCGTATTGCTAAAGGTGTCCTGAAATTACCAATAGTCTCCTTATATGCCACTATTTATGAGGTGAGGATGTCTTGCATCATCTCATGTCTAACAATAGTAATGATAATCTTCAACATCTCCCTGTTAACATCAGCTCTCTTCTCATAATCGTACGAGAAATAGACACCTGGATTAAAGAATGCCCCAGTAGTAAATAAAAGAGTATACAGCTGATTTTCCCATCTTTTCTGAATGATTGATAGGAAAGGATTATATATTGCAGGCCTGTTCTTAAAATTGACCTTTATAGCTTCCTTTTACCCTTTTCATGACATCATAAAAATCAAGGTTTGGAAAATCAAACTGGAACGACCGGTTCAACCCAGTTAAATCAGAACCGGCTAGTTTACTGGTTTAATTTTGTTATAAAACCACTAAAGTTAAAAATCGAGTGATTTTTATTTAACTGCTCAGTTTAACCGGTTATAAAAAACTGGTTAAACCCTAATTAGTCGTCTTTTCTTTCTTCTTCATTCTCAGCACCGTGCCTATTCTCAGTTCGCTTAGACCTAACCACGGTTATATTTTTAACTGGCAAACTGGCGATTATAGTTTAGAAACCGTAACCTTGATCAACGGTTCTAAACTGTAACCGGAATCGTTATTAATAATTTCAGTTATGGTTAGACTAATTTAAAAACCGTGAACCGGTGGTTAAACCGACAGTTTATTTATAATTATAAATTTTTATTAATTAATTAACTAAATTAAATAAAAAATATATTTTAAAAAATTAAACAAATTTTAACATTATATTAAAAAATTAATTAAAAAATATATGCAATTTTATTTAATAAAAAGATATATTATTTTAAAAAGATGTATTTATAAAAAAATCTTTATAATTATAATTATAAAAAAATTAAAAAAAAGTAAAAACAATGGTCTCTGCAAGAGAGACCATTGACTCAGTCAACGGTCTTTGAAGAGAGACCGACGTGAGACGGTCACAAACGGTCTCTGAAGAGACCGTTGAATGGTCTCTCTTGTCTAAATTTTTTTTAAAATTATAAATATACTTCTTATCAATATAATTTCTTTCACACCAATTATAATCTCTCTCTCACTCAAGCAATATATTTGATATTCCATTTACAATTATTTTGTTAATTTCTATTATTGTTATTATTATTATTATTATTATTATTATTATATTTTATTATTATTGTCAACTCCATTATTACTAAAATGTCTTCTTCAAGAATAACGGGTAAGGAAAAACAAGTAGATGAATCTACTGATGTGGAGGTTGATGTCGCTAAAGAACGTGGTGATGTACAAAAAAGTCAACAATCCAATCCTACACCAAAAACACGAAAACCTCCGATAAATCGGATATATTCAAGAAGCATTACAAAAAGGTTACAACTGGAGAAGAAAAAATATTCAACACAATCTGCAACTATTGTGAACATAGATCAAATGGAAGAGTGAAGGAGGATACAGAACTCTCCGCAACCATTTAAACACCAAACATCCCATGGAAGCAACATGTATCTCAAACACTCAAGCACAAATAACTGGGTATGCATATTCTAATTCTACTTCTTTATTTCAATATAGTGATAATAGAAATCGTAAAGAATTAGCAAAATTAGTTTCAGTTGAACACTTTTCATTTAGTTTTGGTGAAAAATTAAATTTCGTAACTTATTGTCAAAATGCAT
>JAOXYD010067537.1:0-12753 GCA_028565735.1 Pinacopodium congolense | reverse complement strand
GTTTGTTTCAGATTTCATTTGTGTCATTGATCATTCATTTCATTAGTGAAAACTTTGGAGCCCTTAGAATTATTGTACTTTAAGTGAAATACATTCATAAGTGTCCTTCATCACTTGAAAAGGGGTATGTATATTGTTAGATTGTTTAAGGGTGTCAAGGTTCCTCTTTGCCATATAAAGAGTCAGAAGGCTCCTATTTGCCTTAAAAGATTGGATTGTAAAGGCTCCTCTTTGCCTATAGAAATATTTTCTTGTAAAAGCTCTTCTTTGCCTAGAAAAAAATTGTCTTGTAAAGGCTATTCTTTACCTAGAAAAAGATTATAATTGCTTTTGCTTTCATTAGTTAAGAAAAATATCTATCAAGTAGTTGGAGAGGAGAAGTAGCCTATCTTTGGGGTAGTGAACTTCTTTAATAAACCGTGTGTCTTACCTTCTTATCTCTCTCTTTTCTTTTTACTTGTTATGCATTATCAGTTTCGCATTCACTCTTACATATCTTATTAAATTAAATTGGTTATGTGTTAAATTTAAATTCTGAAAGAAAGTTTTTAACATATCGAACGTAGTTGAAGATGTCCAGCCATTCATGCTTGATGGATTTTCAGGCCTTGCATCCCACCAAAAAATAATGATTGTAACTAAGGCTGACACCCTTCCAAAGAAGTTCACGTGATTGGTCCTTAATTCCTCTCCTGATCCAACTCTCTCCTAAGCGGCGGTGTAGCTCTCCTAGTCGTTTCAAGCCATCAACCTCCACTTATAGCCACAAATCTTGACCAAGAGCAAAAGAGTTTCTTCATGCTTCGATCAATCCTTCTTCCCATATTTAAGAAAGATTATATGGTGCCAACACCTTGCCAAGAGAGCTTCAAAAATTGATGTCGACCACCTATATCTCCAGCCCTCTTTTATTTTTTTTGTCTACCTCTTAAGAGCCCCTGCTTCTATGTAAGTCGTTAAATCCCTTCCTCTAGCTTTTTAAATTTTTGGCTTATATATACCCACTCTTTAGGGCCTTATGCCTTTTAAATTTAGCCAAGCCAAGCTCTCACATGCTTAATCGCGGTCATATTTTCAGTGTAAAGAGCTCCCAATTTTTGCCAAGCTTTCCTTTATAACCCGCCACTTGCCTTGGACATGCGTCCTCTACTAAGAGCCAAGCTCTCCAATTTTATTTTGATTGCCGACTATTTCCATGCTTTAAAGCTTTTGGAATTGAAATCTTGTCTTATTCTGATCACATATCCCCCTCTTGGAAAGTGGAGAACATGATCACATCACGCCACCTGTCTTCAATCACGTATTGGTTTTGGTTTGGAGCATTAAGCTTGAGTAGGTCTTAGCATCTTCATCTTAAACCAAGCCCTTTTTAAACGCACATGAAGCTACAGTTTACAGCTTGCAATTTCAGCTTAATTTCCTTTTTTTTATTCAACATTGAAGAACTTATTGCAATTTTCTCCTTTTACTTCTAAATTTTCTAACTTACTTCCAAATGATTCAAGTACATGAAATTAACACAATTTTCTCCACATTGGTATAATTCAAATATTAAATGAGAAAAAAACATAGTGAAATATGTATTGAAAACCAATGTAAAATGCTCATTAACAACAACCCCCACACTTGAAATGTTTCTTGTCCTTAAGCAACTCACTTTGAAACTTAAAAGCAAATCTTCTAAAGATAGCTAAAGGTTAACCAAGCAACTCAATATGACTTATGCAATCAAATACGATCATTATCATCTAATTTAACTAAATTATTTAGTTTATATTAATTAAAAACTCAATTTTATTTTTTATTCTAATTTTCATGTAAATCATTAATTGGATTACTAAGGCCTTAAGCCTTAAAATAAAACTGACCAAGCCCATAGCCCTTTTCTTCATTTATTTATATTTAATTTTTTAAAAATACTACAAGCACATGTTTTACAGATGCATGCTTAAAACCTCTCTGGCTAAGGGAGGCCTATAGGTGCCTGATCTTCCTCCCCTTTTCTTGTTTTCTACGTTTTGTTTCTTTTCTTTTTCTTCTATGTTCCCATTATCTCTCCACTGCTGACTTTACCTAAACTCTATACCCCACATCTAATTCTGGCCATTTTTAAAGGCAACCATGGATCAGAGTTTGATTTCTTTTTTTTTTTTGGTTTTCTATTTTCTCTATATCCTTCTCTCTTCTCTATTATATGTACTAAAAAACTGATCAGTTTCTATGCATAACAATTCAACAGAATTGTCTAAAAATAAATTTTTATCAATAGGTAACTTTCTAAAAAAACACAATCCATGAAAATTGTCATTATTTTTTTAACCCTTTCAGAACACATTTGTTCCATTAACAAAGTTCACAAAATTTCTGAACTTCTTATAATGATATCTTTAACAAAGAAACAATTTCCATATACTAGAAACAAATTAGAATAAAGTTTAAAATGGGAAGAAAAAAAATAAAAGTTAAGAAATCGAAAAAAAATAAAATTGCTTTAGTAACATTTATTTATCATATTCAATAGAATCTCTTTATGATAAACTTTAAAATTAAAACTTAATAAAAAATAAAAAAATAAAAAAATAATTATGAAATGAATATAACAAATAATCAAATTATTATACATGAATCTATCTATTATTTATTAATTTTAATATATGTATTCAACCTTGTTTTGATACTAATGTTAGATTTTACCATAATCATAAAGACTATGAACTAGGATCATGAACATATTATATGCATAATCTAAAGAATAATCACTTACATATTATTCTCTTTGTTCACAGGTTAAAGAATTTGATCACAAGCCAAAGTTCATTACTTTGAAATCTATCTCAAGAAGATAATAAAACAAATGTTGTTTATTTGGTTCAAAATTTAACCTTTTATATTAGATTTTAACTGTCATGTCCCTTATACATATCTTTTAAATTTTAAAATCATTAACTAGTTAACCAACCTTATCATGTGTGAACTATTTATTCTATCAGTAGACTAGAATCTCCCTTGGTTCAATAGTTATTTTGGCATTCTACGTGGCAACCTCCAAAACAAACCCTTAGAGATTTAAAGCCCTAAATCCCTAAATTAAGTCTTTCACTGTTTATGATCCAATAATGTGTTACTAACTTGTTTTGTGCTACTACCATTTTTGTTAGCAAGATTTAAGCATTCCCACCTACTTCATCACTTTTAGTGATTCTTGTCTCTTTGCTTTCTTATACTTACCACAATCTATAAAAAACATTATATGATTATTAAAGATCTATGTGAAGTTATCCCTAGAATCCCACCCCTAAAATTTATTCACATGCCTGAGCCAGATCATAATATAAAATATCCTACTTATAATGATTTCATATATTTTGTTCATATCTCCTAAAAGCTCAAAGAATTCTAGTGAACAAATTTGAAATCTTGAAACAAAAGCCCCATCAATTTATTGCATTAGTCCTTGATTGCTGGGGGAATTGGAGCTCAACAGCACTGCCTTTCATGCCTTGATAAGAAATCAAATAAGAGTGAGATGTTTTGTGCTTTAATAGCCATGAAAAATTTACTAAGGAAGAGCTCATAGAAATAGGTGTTAGATGAGAGAGAAGTGGCCAGAGGTTTGTTATAGGTCATCTCCAAATGGAGTCCACATTAATTAAAAGAAGTGATTAGGTCATATGAATTTTGTATGGGGGGATGTGAAGTTCCTAAAGAAGTTTTAATACTTCATTTTACAATAAGTGTGAGACCATCTATTTTCACTCCCTTATATTTCTTCTTTATTGAATATTTGGTGAATGTTTTTTACTCTCCTTTTCCTCTTCATTTTTATTATGGATATGCTCTACTTTTTGAAGGTGATTGTTACTATCTTCTCTTTTAGTTTGGAAAAAGTAGCTAACATTCATAGTATATAAGAGAAATTGTCATCTTATAAACGAGGACCTTTGTGGTATATCTAGATTCTAGGTTCTAGGTTCTCTGATTTTGGTGAAGCTACTCTCTTCATATTTGTAAGTGAAAGAGGAGATTTTTTTAGAAGCTACTAAAGTTAAGATATAGAAGAAGTGTATAAAGAAGAGAAGCCTTCATGGTATAGAGTCTTCACTATCATAGTACAGAAAAGAATCTTCATGGTATATTTAGATTTTTGATATACAAAATGTTGATTATTACTTTTGTTAACGAGAATTTGTTAGGCGAGCTCTTAGACTATTAGAGAATTCATTTTAGTGTACTCATTGATTATACAGTAGATTATTTTCTAGATTGGATTTTGTAGTTTTTACTTATCACATTAAGAAAGTTTCAACATAAAAAATTTAGAGTTTTCCTATATGATTTATTTTGTGCATTCATATTTATTCCTCATAGTTTCACTCAAGGGGAAAGTTTTCATTTTGCTCAACCCATTATTATTGCTCTTTTTCTGTTAAACACGTACCTTTCATAATAATTGCTATTAAAGCTTGATCTTTATTTTTCCTATCTGATACCAACATTTAGTATTAGAGATTTGGTTCCTTATTTTTGGGTTTAGTTTGATTGAAAAAACAAGGCCTACATACAGTAGAATGATTAGTTTAAATGGCACAAATTATCATAAATGAAAACAAGAAGAAGAAAATTTTATTATTTGTAAAAAGGATGTATCTATTAGCATCTACCACTAAAAAGCCTAAGTATAAAAGTGATGAAGAATGGGCACATGACCATGAGATGATTTCTGGCTTTATTAGACACAAGATAGACGATAATGTTTTGAATCATATCTTAAATAATTCACATATCAAGATTTTGTAGGACAATCTTGAATCTTTGTATGCTTCAAAGATAGATAATAATAATCTACTTTTTCTTGAAAAAGTTATTAATTTAAGCCATAAGGAAGGTAGTTTAATTTCATATAACTTTGAATGAATTTTAAGGGTGGTCTGATCAATTGGTTAGCACGGGTGTAAGATTTGAAGATTTTGGGATTGTTATTGTTGCATGCTTTTCTTGATTCTTTAAAGAATCTTCATGTGACCTTGACTAGTTCTATTCTTGATAATATAATGACTATGGATTATGTAAAATCTACTATATTAGATGAAGAAGTAAGACGAACAACTAAAGACAATTTATCTTCTTATTATGAGGTTCTAGTTACTGAAAATAGGAGGAGAAGTAAGGAAAGATGTTAGGAACAAACTAACAAGGGCAAAAGCAAGGTAGAAACAAATGAAAGTCAATGTACAAATATTTTGAATGTTAGTATGGTGATATAAAGGGATACATTAAGAGCTTTTCTTAAAATTAAAAGGAAGAAGAAGGCCAATAAAGAGAAGTAAGAGAAGAATGACAAAGATAATGATGACCATGTTATGAACACTATTATAGAAGAATTTGTATATGTCCATGATGAGAAAATGATTAATGTTGCTTATGATGAATTAAGTTAGGTTATTAAAAATTGTACTTGCTTTTATATGACATCAAAGAAGGATTTCTTCACATCTTATACTTCAAATCATTATCAAGTTTTAAAGATTCATAATGATGGTCTATCAAAGGTTATTGGCATTAGGATTATTATTTAAGAGACTAGCATTGGTTTAAAGTTACATTTAGAGAATCTCATACACGCACTTGATATCTATTTAAGTTTGATTTCTACCAGTGTTCTTAATGATGATAGTTATTTCAGTACCTTTGGTGGCAATCAGTGTAAGATCACTAAAGGTTATTTAGTTATGGCACCCGAAAAGAAGTTTTTAGGTTTGTACTAGACTGAGATTTCAATTTCTATTGATACTTCTAATGCAGTTAAGAGTAATAATTCTTCTAAATTATAACATAAAAGACTTGGTCACAAGTAAGAAGGGACTTTATTCTTTAGATAAAAAGGACATACTTTTTTTAGTTAAAAGGTGTAAGATTAAAAAATTTTGCTTACTACTTGGCTAGTCAACAAAATAAGGTATCCTTCAAGAGCTATCCTCCTTCTAGGAAATCAAAATTACTTAGTTGATGCATTTAGATCTTTATGATATGATAAATACAAGAACTTTCAGTGATGGACTTTATTTTGTAACATTTATTGATGATTGTCCAAGAAAATTTTGGGTTTATGTCTTAAAGTTAAAAGATTAGGTTTTTGGTTTCTTTAAGAAATTTCAAGGTTCTTTGAGAGTGAATCTAAAAAAAAGGCTGAAATCTCTTCATAGTAACATAAGTAATGTAGGCCTTGTGATGAGTACTACAAACAATAAGGTATTAAAAACTAGAAGACAACTCACAAGAGTACTCAATTGGATGGCCTAGCAGAAAGAATGAACAAGACATTAAAGGAAATAGACAAATATTTGCTTTTAGAAGCAAAGTTATGCGAATTTTTTTAGGGTGAAGTTTTATATACTGGTGCATATGTTATAGAATTATCTCTTATTATTGTTCTGTAAGATGATATTCATAATCGAGTATGGTATGATAAGGATATTTCCTACAACCAGTTATATGTGTTTAGAGTAAATGATTTGTAAAGTATCAAAAGATGAGAACTTTCAGTTTAATGCCAAGACAAGGAAGTGTATCTTTATTAGTTATGGCTGTGATGAGTTTTGGTTATAGGCTATATGATCCAGTTGAAAAGAAGCTTATTAGAAAATGTGGTATTATTTTTATGGAGGATCAGATGATTGAATATATTGATGATGTAGAGAAGCCAAAATCTTAAAACTTTAATAGTTTAATCAATCTTAATCTAGCTTTAGAGACATATATGCCTAATGTAGCTAAGTTTGACAATTAAAATTCTTTGTAGAATCATATTGTTGATGATCAAGTTGAGTTTGATGATGGTGAAGTTGTTAATGAGGTAGATGCTCCTGCTCCTAAGGTTATTAATAATCTTATAATTCTAGTTATGATATATACGAAAAAATAATTTTATCTACTCATTATTCGTCTAATGAATATGCACTCCTTATTAATGGAAGAGAACCTAAGAGCTATGAAAAGGCTATAGAGAGTGAGATAAGGATGAATGGGTTATAACTATGAAATATGAAATGAAATCTTTCTATGACAACTATACTTGTGAATTGGTTAGTTTGCCTGGCAAAAAAGCTTTATAGAATCAATGGGTTCATAAGGTAAAGAATAAAGATAATTCTTCTTGCCTATAATATAAAGCCAAATCAGTTGTTAAAGGCTTTAAACAAAAAATGGGAATTGAATTTAAAGAAAATTTCTCACATGTGGTTAAGATGTCTTCCATTATAGTTATTCTTCGTTTGGCATCTAGTTTTAATTTAGATATTGAACAAATAGATATGAAAATTTCTTCCTTTATGGTGATTTGAAGGAGGAGACTTACTTGGAGAAACCAGAGGGAATTTTTGTGAAAGGTATGAAGAACTATGTTTGGAAGCTAAAGAAAAGCTTATATAGTTTGAAACAACCTCCAAGGCAGTGGCACAAAAATTTTGGGTCAATTATGGCACATAAAGGATACAAAAAGACTATTTCTAATTACTGCATATTTGTTTAAAATTATTTGATAATGACTTCATCATTTTATTGGTATATGTAGAAGGCATGTTGATTATTAGTCACAAGGCTTCTAGAATTAATAGGTTAAAGAAGGAGCTTAATAAGTCTTTTATAATGATGGACTTAGGACTAACAAGACAAATTGTTGGTATGTAGATCATCTACGATAGAGAGATAGAGAAATTGTATTTATCTTAAAAAGGTACATTGAGAAATTACTTCAATGATTTCACATAGATAAAGCTGAAGTGGTAAAATTACTACTCACTTTAGACTTAGCTCTAGACAATCTCCATCTAGTAAGAAAGAGAAAAAAGACATGCAGAATATTCCTTATGCATCTTGGTAGAGCTATCGCCTGCTCACCAAATAATAAAAAACCTAACTAAGCCTACTATGTAGCAGGGCAAGTCAGAGTACATCTCACAAAGAATTGGTTGTATTTTTTAACTATTCCTAATATATGATAGCCTATAGAGTCAAACAAGCTCTTGCGTCCTAAATTCCACCATTTTTAGATAAGTCTTATATGATAGAAAACTTACCCCTAATCATGCAACAACCTAGAACAAGCTCTCTATATTCAGTGGCATGGAAAAATTAAGAACTAGGGAACAACTAAGGCCATGATCTCACAAGTTTATATCATGTTGCCTTAAGAATAGGAATCCTAAACTCATTAATTAAGTTTACTTAAAAAATCAATTAACCTATCACTACTTATGGATTTTTCTAATAAAAATTACGAATCAAAGGCTAAATCTTAGAAATTGAACTACAAATTACACCTACGATGGCGAATTCTATAAATTAATTCCTAATTCATTGAATTAATTTTAAATTCCAATTTAATCCTTACATAAATCACAATGCCTATTAAAGACCTAATCAATTCTTGCAATTATCATCCATGAATCTAGCAAACATCTTCAAACCCATAAGAAAACTAAACTACCATAATGAAAATAATAATAAACACAATTTTAAATTAAAGGAAAATAGAAAATAAATGTAGAAAATCATAAAGCAAAGAAGAGAAACAACATTCTATACCTAACGAAAACCAAGCATTCCATACATATTTAACAAAACCCAAATGAAATGATAATATAAATTAAAGGAAAATAGAAATACAACAGTAGAAATACAAAGAAAACCAAGATTCCACACCTAATCTACTTAGCCCAAGGTCTGAATATGAAAAGAGACGAAAAGAACAACAAAAACACACCAAAACCTAAGAAAATACAAGGAAGATGAAAGACTGCCTAAGTAGGAGCCAATAGTGATGAATTTGCTCCATATTTTCCATTTTATAGGTCTTCTCTAGGGTTTGGGACATTTTGGGAGCACTTTGGAAAAATTTACACCTAAAAATAACTAAAACAACGTTGTTTACAAATTCCGTTTAAGTCACATAAATTGACATATTCTACCCCTCTTCGCCTTTTCTACTTTAACTCCTTATATACACCTCCAATAGCCATGAACTTTGGTATGTAGATTCTTCATATGATTTGCTTGCACTCCATAAAATTTTCAAACAATTTGAGCTCTAAAATTACATCCAATGCATCACCAAATTCACCTACATCAAATTTGATGTTCAGCTAAGCTTATTTTATTCTTTTCTTTGTGAACTTTTCAAGGCTTGTCATATAGCCTTGAAATTTGGTATGGAACCTCATAACATGATGCTCTAAGTTTTCAAATGTATTCGATACCTCTTCTAGTTCTAATTTTACACTAATTCTACTTAAAACTTTGCCCTTTTAGCTTGTATTTGTGTCTTAAGGTCAAATATGCATGCAAACTTAAAAAGAGCACAAATCAAGTATTTAAACAGCAAAATAGAGATGGAGACATTGAAATTCATATGAAAATATTATAAAATATATTCCTATCACATTTGTAATAGAAAATTTAATGTATGCAATGGTTTACATGAGGCACTAATATTTTTCATGTAGTTTGAATGGTTAGACATTTTTTCTCTAATCTAGGTAAAGACTATTGAAATATTGTAAAGTAGAATATGATATATCTTTGAGGCACTTATAATTTGAAACTATGCTTTGGAGTAGGAATTCATATTCTTTTATAGTACACTATTCCAAACATAACAGGTGATATTGATTTTAAAAATTCCATTTAAAGCTATTTAATTATGTTTACATGGGGAGTTGTGGCTTAGCAATCTTAGTTGCAAAACTTAATTTAATTTGTTTGATTTTATGATGATTGTGTGATTGCTTGATGAGTTATACATGCTGGAAATATTTCATCTTTTCATTGAGAATGCGTTGGGTTAAAGGTCATATGTTGATTATATATGTTTGTAATATGATGATGATGATGATATATGTTGAAATACTTTATTTGTTCTTTTAAATGTGTTATGGTAAAGATTACAATCTAGTTACCTTTATGAAGTTCATAACTTACTTCTTGTTAAGCTTTATAGGAGAAAGATAGTAGATTTTGATCAATTCAGGTCTTCACATCGACATCATTATAAGTAGGTTAGTCAAGTTACAGAGTTGTTGTAACTTTGATATACCATGTCTAAAACATATAAGTGATATTATACTTCTTAAAATCATTAATGGATTTCTTCATACTTGGTTATTGATTTGTAGGGATTAGTCAGTACATTTGACTTAGATTGAGAGAGAGTCATTATTTCATTTAGACTTAGTGATCTATGATTTAAAGTTAATTTAATTTAGGATTTTTTTTAATGATTAGGATTTTTATGTAGAGGATGTTATATTATATGCTATCATAGTATGTGAATATGAGAATTAAAGTAGGGATGTAATAATTTGTCAGTACCATAGCATATGAATCTAATGGTGGTGGTTACATTAGGTGGTATCAAAGTAGGATTCTTAGGGATAAAATGTGTAGGCTTATCTAACAATGCAACTCTTACATAAGGGCAAATAGGAAAGAGTCAGTTAATGTGATTTTTGTTTTGAATGCACTCAATCAAACTAGAGTAGGTCCTAACCAAATGGTGCCATAGATATTCATGCATGCATGTTAAGGGAGAGAGATGAGAGAATGGAAAATTCTTATACTATCATTACTACCATTCTTTTGGTTAGATTTTTAAAGCTCTATTAGAGTTATTTTTCATAATTTTGGAGATTTCTTATAGTATATGGATTATAGAGATGACAATTTTAAAGAATGTTAACTCATGTACTTTGAAATGGAAGAGAAAGGTTGAAGTCCTAATTTAGTTACTTATAATATGGTAATTGTGGATTTTGTAAAGTTTTGAGATATTTAAAAACTATTATTTTAAGGAATTACATGTTAGAAAAGGAGTTGATTTCAACTAAAAATTCTTATACTATAATTGTTGATGGACTTTGGAATTATAACAAATTGGGAGAAGTAAAATTGTTAGTGGATAATATACATGATGAGCTCGAACCCTAATGAAGTTACATGTACTATCTTGATTCTAAAATGGAATATTATAAAAGAAACTTTTGAACTAGTGAGACAAATAATCAAAATCACTTTAGAAAATTGAAAAGTAAGAATTTAAGCTAAGTTTTGATACTTGTAGAACATGTTTGCTTACTTTATTAAAAAAATAAAAATGGATGTAATAGAAAAACTTTTAAAGAAAGTGGAAAAGTTAAATTATTTTAAGACTTCTTATATGGATGAGATAATAAGGTTAGTTAAGTTACCAATGTCTATAGCTTTAAATTGAGATTCTCATCTTACTTCTTTATGTTAGAAGATTTTATAGTAAGCTTTTGGTACAAGGTTAAATTAAGTACAAATTTTCACTCAAAAATAGTTCGATAGTCTAAGTATACCATTTAGAAATTAAAGGATATGATCAAAGCCTATGTGTTAACTTTGAATGAAATTGGGATTGATATTTGTTTTTGATAGAGTTTGGCTATAATAATAGTTACTAATTTAATATTAAGGTGTCACCTTTTAAGGCATGTATATCAAACAGTACAAAGATTTTATAGATATTAAATTATTAAAGGGACTATAGTTAACTCATAGAGATAATAGAGAAGATAGAAATAGGGAATAAGTGTCTAAAAAGTCGTCAAGATAAATAGACAAGCTACGTGGATCATTATTGATATGAGATGAAGTATGGTAATGGTGAAAAAAGTATTTTTTTTATAGTGTCACATTGGAGAGATATTGTTCATTTTTTAAAGAAAGAGAAGTTGAGCTTGGTATATTTGGTCATTAACCTATTGATTAGTTTCACTTTGTTGTACGTTGGTTAGGTAATTATGATATTTGAAATAATTTTAATAATTTTACTTTAAAAACCAACTTGATAAGGCAAGTGCACCTAATAAACAAGTAATATAATGAATTATATTTAAGACTTCGAGTGTCGAACCCATGGGAAAAAATGGATAATTACTAGATTAATTGAATTAAAATTATTTAGGAAATTCCAAAAAATTGATTAAAAAGATGAAAACTACTAACTTATCCTAACTTACTTCAAAACCTACAATTTTGAGTTTAAAAATAGTTTTTAAATTACTGAAAATTACCAAAATATGGAAAATGGCTAAGGATTATGTGATTAATGATTTAATTTAACTTTAAAAAGATTTAAAGGTTGATTTAGAGTTCCTTCATAATTTGAAAGCAAAGTTATGGTTAAGATTTATGAATTTTCTTTATTAATCCTTTGTTGTTATTACTTCATTATGTTTATTACTTATTTAATTTTTGTTATTATTGTTTTTAGTATGGTAAGTTAGTTTTCCTTTGGGTAAGGAGGTAATGAGGGTATTAGGGATGAATAACTATGAGAATTGACTTAACCTACTTTGGACATTGTGATTTAGGTCAAGATTGAAATGGTATTCAAGTTAAATGACATGAATTAGGAGTTAAAATACAAGATTGATCACCCTAGGTATAATTTATAGTTCAATTTTTATGACTTAGATTTGAATCCATAACTATTATTAGCTGAATTCACAAGTAGCAATAGGTTAATTTAGTTTTGTATATAAACTTAACCAATTAGTCTAAGATTCTAAGTCTTTAAGTTACACAATCTAAGCTTGCGAGATTGGGGCTTAGGCTAGTCGTTCCTAGCACTTAAAGCTACTATGCCATTCAATTTAGAGAGCTTGTTTTAGGTTATAGCATAGTTATGGATATTTTTAAAGTTTGTTTAATTTATCGAAACTAGGAGGAACTTAA
>JAOXYD010067526.1:0-12753 GCA_028565735.1 Pinacopodium congolense | reverse complement strand
TAGTTCTTTTAGGGGTTTGGAGATATTAGAAAGATGAAAGGATGAAAATTGTGAGAATGATGTTAAATTTATGCTTAGTTAGATGCTTATTTGTCTAGGTTGGTTTGGAACTTAGGATAAATGTCATGAATTAGGAGTTATCTCTAGGGTTGATCACCCTTAGGTAATTTCCTAATTTCAAGAGCTAGGGTTGAGTGTGTGATATGTAATAGTCCATAGAAATTCCTGAAAGTAGGAATAGGCTAGTTGAATTTGTCAAGATACTTAATCAACTAACCTTGGGTTCCATACCTTTAGGTTACACTTTCCGAGCTTGCGAGATAGTGGCCTAAGTTAGTCATTCCTTAGTACCTAAAGCGTCTTCACTATTAAATCTAAAGAGCTTGTTCTAGGTTATGGATGGGGATAGGGGCATTTCTAGAGCTTGTTAGAATTGTCTAATTTAGAGGAACTGAGGGCTTGAAAGCTTATTCGAGCCTATAGGCTATCACTATGACTAGAGTACCTATCATTTAGATTTTAGGATCAATGATCATCTTGACATCCTAAAGATATCTCCAACCCACTTCTTTGCTATTGTTATTCATCTTTTCTAAATTTGTTTGGTGTTTGTCTCTTTGTTTGTGTCTTTTGCATTTGAGTTTATCTTGCTTTCATCTATTCAAAGTGTTTTATTTTCTTTTTCTTGCAACATTTAAAATAAAATTTGCATTCTAGCTCTCTGTATTTGACCCTAGCTCACCATTACTGCATATTTTGAGTAGTTAGGAATTTATTATTTGATAGCTTGTGACGAGCTCATCAGGAGTGGATGGTATGAGTCCTAAGTAAAAGATATGCACTTTCTCACAAATGCTGAAGTTATGCATTGGACATTCAGCAAGTATCTCTCTAAATCGCTCCCAAGACTCATGAAAACCCTCCCCTTCATATTGTTCGAAAGATGAAATCAAAGTTTTCAACCTAGCTATCTTAACTGACGAAAAGAATTTAGCTAAAAAGCAATTAGCAAGATCTATTGCAAATTTATTGTTATTCTTCTGTTTTTGAGCTCCAACATCCTCACACTTGTACTTATAGACAAGGAAAATTAATGAAAAACATGCCACAACTGTAATATTTGATATTTGGAGAGGATATATTGTTTATCTACCAATAAAGTGTCTTGAGCCCACCATATTGGTCATATACAGCTGAATGAATACAGGAATCTTGGAAACCAATACAGGGGTCTGTCTATACCCATGTATTAGTCCTAGACAACTCCTAATTTGCTATATTTTTTCTCCTTTCTTGCTCGAATCTTTATCATTCATCAATTAAGATCCAAATCCTATAAATTAAAATTTTCAAATTAAAAATTAAACATATAATCATAAATTTAGGTTTCAAAACATCATAATTATCCATGAAAAACATATGCAAATTGAAACCTAACATTTATCTTGGGCTTATCGAAGATTGAACAGCCATTATATCAACTACTTCAGAAAGATGCTGATTTTATGTTTGATGAGGAGGTCAAGATGACATTTGAATTTTTTAAGGAGAAGTTAGTCACTGCACCTACTATACCACCTCATGATTGGGATCTCCCATTCGATCTTATGTGTGATGCCTCTGATCAGGCCACCAAAGCAGTTTAGGTCAACGAGTGGGGAGGACTCCACATGTCATGCATTATGCCTTAAAAGACTTTAAATGAAGCTCAAGGCAACTACACCATAATGGATAAAGAACTTCTTGCTATAGTTTTTGTTTTAGATAATTTTAGGTCTTATTTGTTAGGTACTAAAGTCATTGTTTATTCTTATCATACAACCTTAAAGTACCTACTCTTAAAAAATAAGGTGAAGCCAAGACTCATTCATTGATTCCTTTTGCTCTAATAGTTTGATGTAAAGATTAAAGATAAGAAGAGAACGAAGAATGGAGTGGCGGATCGCTTGAACTAATTAATTAAGCATAGCTTTGATGACACTCCAATTAATGATGAATTCTCAGATGAGTAGTGACACTCAGTGAACATAGAAACCCCTTAGTATTAAGACCTGGTGAATTTTTTATTTTCTTAACAATTTCCCATCAATTTTAGCAAGGCGTAAAAGGATAGCATAAAGAGTCAAGCCAAGTACTACATTTAGGATGATCCATATCTATAGAAACACTATTCCAACCAAGTTATAAAAAGGTGCATATTTAATATTAAGTTTTCCTTCATTTTAGCCCTCTGTCATTCTTATGTCTATGGAGGGCACTTTGGTCCAAAAAGAATAACTCATAAAGTCTTAGAAAGTGGCTTTTATTAGCCATCTCTATTTAGAGATGCTTATAAGTTTTACAAGACTTGTGACAATTGCCAACAGATAGGTACGTTGGGTTCTTATAATAAAATCTCCTAAACTCCCATCTTGATTTATGAAGTTTTTTATGTTTACAGTATGGATTTTATGAAACCCTTTTCATCTTCTTTTGGATTTCAATATATTTTGTTTCTTATTGTTTATGTATCAAAATAGGTGGAAGCCAAAATAAATTTAAACTAATGAATCTAAAGTGGGTGTAGAATTCTTAAAATCACACATTTTAACTAGGTTTAGGATTCTGAGAGCCATCATAAGTGACAAAGGAACACATTTTCATAACAAAACAATTGAAGCTCTCCTAAGGAAGTACTAAGTGGTTCATCTTATCTCTAGGGCTTACCTTCCTCAAACTATTTGGTAGGTCATGGTATCCAATAGAGAGATTAAGTCCATTTTGAAGAAGACGATCAATCCCAATAGAAGTGACTAGAATTTACACCTTAATGATACTTTATAAGCATATCACATAGTATACACAACACCAATTGGAATGTCTCCATATAGCCTGGTGTTTAGAATGCAGTCCTATCTACCTATGGAGATAGAACACAAAGACTATTAGGCAGTGAAGCAATGCAATATAGAGTTAGAGGCTATTGGTATATATAGGAGGTTGTAGTTGTAAGAGTTAAAGGGGTTATACCATGATGCATTTGATTTACAAAGAGAAGGCCAATGCCTTTCATGATGAGCACATCTCAAGGAAGGCACTCATGGTTGGTCAGAAAGTTCTCCTTTTTCACTCCAAACTTGAATTTTTTCTAGGCAAGTTGAGCTCAAAATAGATAGATCCATTTGTAGTTACTAATATGTCTTCTTACGGTGCCATCGAGATAAAGAATGAAAAGATAGGGAAGGAATTTATAGTCAATGGGTATCCCCTCAAGCCCTACTTTAATAGGTACTAAGTTCATAATTTAAAGGTGATGGAGCTTGAAACTCCAACTTATTTTGGTTGATCTGTGAGACAGGGGTTGAGCCAAAGACCTTAAAAGCGTACTTGATGAGAGGCACCCCAATCATATCCTTTAATTTTTGTGTTTTTCTCCTTTCTAGATAAGATTTAGTTACTTTGTAGTTGAGTGTTTTACTTGTTTATTTGTATTTGCAAAAGTGAGATGTGATTTTTCTCACCAAGTCCACAAAATATAAAGGAGTATTCTTATTTGCATTCCTTTATGTGTTTTCATTGCATTTAGAACATTGAGGATAATATCTCATTTAAGTGTGCAGGTGGGACACAAGTTCAATTTTCTTGCAATTAAATTTATTGTGAGTTTAAGAGCATTGATTTGCATGTTTTATCTTAAAACAATCTTGATTTTTAGTTGACTATTAATTTTGGTACTTGAAAGCAGTTGATGCTTTTAATTTGATAAAATTTGATTAACTCTTGAAATGATTACTAACCTTAAAACCTTGTTTTTCTTTTTTCTTTGAGTGTTTTGCATTTGTTTTGTAACCCGTATGTATAATGTTAACTGTTTAAGGGCATTTTTGTATGGTTTTTAAAGTGAATTTATGGATAGGATGTTCAAAATTATGCATTAAAAAAACAAAAAGCAAAAAGTGTTTATGTTATTTAATAAAGTAAGCGAATTTTACTCCTTTGAAGGATGAAATTATTAGTGGTGTTAATAGCAATTTGAGAGAGATATCTAGCCTATTAACTAGGGTGTTTATGAAAAAATATTTACCTTCACTTAAAAAAGTTAAATGGCATCCCAAACAAGCTACAAGGAATACGCTAGTTAAGTAACCGAGAGTGTTCATGACAAAATATTTACTTTCATGTCAAAAGGCTAAGTTACCTCTAAATTATTGCTCCAAGTACAAATTTTGTTATGTTACTTTGGTTATTTTTAGCATCCTTGACCATATTTATGCGATGATTTATGTGAAATGACTTGAATTCTTTATATTATGCATATTAGGTCACTTTCTTACTAACTTTGCGCTTAGCTTGTGAAAACATTGTTTTTAATCATAATGGAGTTGAGATTTGTGAATTGAATTAAAGGTATTAATTGAATTCTATTGTAGTTAATTAGCTTATAACTGTTGATTAAGGTTTTTTGGGTAAAGCATTTAATCTATTACTTAAGGGCAAGCAATAATTTAAGTGTAGGAAAATTTGATATGGATTCATTATATTAAGTTTTGATATATGTTTTAATATGGTTTCATCCCTATTCTTGATGTAAAAATTCCTAATTTGTCTTCATTTTAAGTTGAATTGTAGATTTGATCATAAGATATAAATTCTAGTTGAAAGGGATAAGTTTAGAGAAGATTTGGAGCAAAATGGATCAAGAGAGGCGCAACATAGAAGTTAAATGACATTTTATACTATTTATCAATAGCATCATTTAACTTCTTATAAATGTTGTTTAAGGTCACGCATCAGACTATTAAACGGTGGGTTATATACAACAATGTTTAAAGACTATCAACCACAGCTTAACGTCTTAAAATGGGGGGGAAAAAGGAAATCAAGACTTTTACTACTTTAAATATCACCAACCCTAAAAAGGACATGTATAGGGATTGAAAGGAGCCTCTTTCATCATCCTTGATATCATTTTTTATAGCCACCTCTTTTCTTCATAATTTTCTCTTATTTTCAGAGTTTTTAGTTTCTCTTTGCATTATAATTGTAGAAGAGTTTTTTATTTATGTCTAGATCAATTATGGTTTGCTTTTTATCTTGTTTTCACTACTATTAGTTATTGTTTTCATCCTATTCACCTTCGTTTTATATATTGCTTAGATTGTGTTAAATACTTGTAAGAACCTTTGGTTATCATTTAATACATTGTTAAATATTTATTTTCAGTATTTCTATTGTCTCTTCATCATGTTTACTTTTATTTCATCTTCAGTTTTTACTAAATTTAATATGCTTGGCTAATTTTTTATGGGTTAAGAGGTATTAAAGGGATGATAGGAAGCCAATTGTGAGAATAGAATTGGATTTTAATTAATACATTGTTTCTAAGATTAGATTCAATTGAAACCTTGATTTAATGCCAAGAATTCATGATTATCTTGAAACCTTGAATGTTAGTTTTGAGCTTTTGATCTATAATTATCATCAATGAATTCCAAAAGTAAAAAAAATTTAATTGGTTTTGTAAGTAAAACTTAATCAATTAGTTTAGGGTTCTAATTATGTAAATTACATAATCCGAGCTTATATGATTGTGGCTTACATTAGCTGTTCCCTAGTGCTTGCACACTATTGGATGGTTATTTGAATTTTCCTTGTTCCATTTATATGTTTCCATTTACCTTGTCTTCCACTTATGAACACTCAAAAGTTTAATTAAAGGTATTAAATCTAGAGAACTTGTTTTAGGTTATTACTTAGTTAAGGATATTTTTAGAGCTTGATGAATTTACCTATCATTGGAGGAACTTATGATGCAAGAACTTATGTGTTTCTATAAGCTAACATCTTACCTAGAACACAATTTACATGTTTTTTTGGATTAAATGCCTTTCTTGAAATCTCAATAATATCATCTGCCCACTTTCTTATTATTATTTTTTTCTTTATATTTTATGCTTTCGTTTAGTTGCCTTTTTGTCTTATTTTAGTTTAATCACTCTAGGGTTTCTTTTTATTTTTATTTTTGTAACATTAAAAATAGAATTTGGCATCCTAGATCTTTATAGATCGAGCCTAGCTCACCTTACATTACAGCTAGGAGGTTAGGTTATTATTTGATAGTTTGCAATAAACTTACCACTTAACCAGTTTGAACTTCCACTTAGATCGTAAGGGAGGGCTACATTTCAGATGGATGTTGTGTGCTAAGATATGCATTTTAATTGTGTTAACCTAAAAATCATAATTTAGACAGGTATAACTCAATTAATATGTCTTATTATCAATTCAAAATATGTTATTTGTCAAACCTTTCTTTTTCATAAAGTAAGGGAAGTAATAAACACTACTTAAAAGAAGCAATAATGGAAAATATTTTGATAATAAATACTAGTTTAAAAGAGTAATAATTGCTAATAAATATAGAATATTGATGACTACATTTTAAATATTACATTTATGTCTCAATTTAATTAAATTTTAAAATAAAATTAGTTATATTTGATATTTAAATTGAAAATAAATTATAATATGATTAAGTGTATTAAAATAATATAAATATAATTATAAATGATGCTAAAGTAATTGAAAAGAATTTTTGAAATTACAATTTTAATATGATGGTCCTTAAATGATACCTAAGAGAGGGTGAATTAAGTTCTCCAATATGCAACAAAATAAACTTGAAGGTAAAAGAGTAAGGTAAGAGGGGTGTAAACTAATTTATAGTAAGTATTTAACACTACATCGACATCCACTCCCTAACACCTTGTTAGATATTTTACTATCTTAAATGTCATTTGTACAACAAATGCTTACTTTTTCAAAGGATCTAAGGTAGCCTCTATAATTTCTCAAATCCACACTTAGCATTCCCTTAAAAATAAACTTGACAAGATTTCTCACTTGTCTCACAAAGTGTTTAAAAAAGGCTTACAAAATAACTTGAATGAATGCATAAAAACACACTTGAAACCATATCAAAACTCAGGAAAGCTTCATAAAACAACATTCACATTACCTCAAATCTCTTGTAAATATGTCCTACTACATTTGGATGATTTACACACTACCTAATGTACCTATTTATAGTGAAGATTTGGTCAACTAACTATTTCTGACCATTAGATATTATTAAAATCCATTTATATCATTTTATCATTAAGTTTTTCCTATTAGAATGTGATTCTCACCACTGGTCAATTGATACATGCCACTAGTCGAACAATCTTCTAAAAATGGGCATATTAGTTAACTAATTGAATTGGTTGGTCTAGTAGTCCTTGTATAGACGTTTAATGCTTTGAAACATATTCAACCACATTGAAATAAACCTAAAACAATTCCCATCATTTCAAAAAGCTTTCCTAACACACACACACACACACACACACATTAAAAACTTCTCCAAAATCATTTATATGCATTAAGAGGATTATTTTAAAATAATTCTGCATACAATTTCTCTTAATTATGAAACCTATATGCATAAACTAATCATGAATGTAATTACCCACGAATAGCGTACTTTAAAACACAATAAGAATATTAAGTCTACATAAAAAATTATAATATAACACTTATTCAAATTACTATCTTGGTCTTTAACCTTGAGTTTTTTCCACTCGTTCATTATATACTCCATTTAAACTCCAAAATATATATCTTTAACACCTCATCATCACACTTATCTTTCCAAAACTTTAAATACAACAAAATCATTAGTATAAAATTTATTTTTTCATCATTGAAACTAGGTGGATTTTTAATGATCCCAAAATCATGTAATATTATAAAACTAGAAAACCAAAATGCACACCAAACCATCTGATTTAAATTTTTCTTAATATCACTTAAATTATTCAAAAACCCTCCTCCTGTATATAATACCAAATAGTAATAAATCACCCATATTTTAAAACACAATTTTACAATATCACAACACAATATCACAATTTCATATTAAAACTTATCCAAAACTTAATATTATCAAATTTTACATACTCCCTCTATATTAAACAATATTTTTAGCAACAATTTCAACAAATCTTATAAAATTTTGACAAAATTTCCTTATATTAATTAAAATACATTACCCTCCTTAAAATCATACATTATGTCCACTAAAATTTATACTCTTTAAAGTTTAAGCACCCCTTATAATATCACATTCAACCTCTTCCTCTTTTTGGCATCACCAAAAATGTAAAAACAAAAAACAAATAAATAATAATAATGAACGTAAAAAATCTCTTAAACTTCAATTAATTTATAAAAGAAAGAAAACAAAAATGGATATAATGAACATAAAACCCCAAAAAAAAAGGAGTCAATAAACAATGTATCATACATCAATATCTATATGTCAAAAGGATCAATATCTAAATAAGCCTCCAAATATATCAAGCATCAAAATACATTATCCAAAATCTATATTTAAAAAATCCATCATGTCACAGATATAGTGGTAGAGGAGGACGATGAGAGTGAATTTCATGAAGCACTATGGATATCTCATAAACTAATATGGTCACCTCATGAAACTAATATGTCATAAACTCTCAAAGTTCATAAAGTTCCATACAAAGTTGAGTAACCTTAAACTAATCATTAGAAGAAATTGAAGGAAGCCTAGAAGATGTGGCCTTATCGTCGATGGACAATGACATAGTATGACTCTGAGTAGGCTAATCATCACTACCAAAATGGGTAGAAGAAGGAATGGCTAGTTATTGTCATTGATGTGGTCGAGCCATTTGTTAATTTATAATTTGATACCTTATGCAACTTAAAGTGGATTAATCAAAGAAAGAATGAAACTCCAACTTATCTTCTATGGGAGGAACATGAAAATGATGGAAGATATGACCCAAAATAAGAGGGGGAATATTTTGATTTTTTTAAAGGAAAAATGAATCATATTATGTAAGATAAAATCACCTAGATGAATTCTCTCACACATCATCAAGGTTGATAGAAACCCTAAATAATTTAATCCTTATAAAATAAAATGATCATTAGAATAAAGAAAGTTGTATTTAATAAGCAAATGATGAAAATATGGGATTTCATTCAGATCTCTCACATCACTTAGTTTTTTGGGAAATGCCTTTCTCACTAAGTAACTTTAAAATGATTTTAACTTGGGTAGCCATAAAGTGAGATGTGTTATTATGTTTGGTTAATCAATTATAATAAGAATATTATTAAGGAATATGAATTCCTAAAATTTCATTTATGAGTTCTTAAAAAGGTTGATAGAAGTTCCTTAAGGTTTAAAAACGATGTGATACTCATCACCTATACGACATTCTTTAATATTGTAGAAAAATATTTACACTAGTGGGACTAATTTCAAAAGGAAGTGTAAGTAATTTTCTCATCCCTAATTAATAAAAATTTGGACTAAGCTATATTGCTTACAATGGTCTAGATGAGAGGGGGCAATGAGATGATTTTCATATAACTCTCTAGACATAAAGGCATGAAATTAAGGATAGTTGTTTTCAAAATGCTCTTCCACTCTTGAGACTGGTGATCTCTCATTCTCAAATGAATTACCACCTCAAGTTCTGTTAGGGGTTAAATTTGTAATATTTTTTATATTATTTGATGTTAATTTAACCATATTTTAGTGCTTAAATGTTCTATTTATTGGAGTCAAATTATGAAAGTTTATGTAAAAAGTCAACTTAAAAGTCAACCTATAACGGCCCCTATGCAGCACACCGTTATACTACTGTAGACCACCGTTGAAGGGCTCAGAATTTGCAGTCTAACAGCAGGATGAATAGGGTGCCATTATAGATGAACAGGGTGCCATTATAGGTCGGTGGGGTGCCGTTATAGCACGTGCAGCAGCCATTTTTGACCCAAATCTTCAACATTTACGGCTTGGCTTCTTCCTCCACTTGCAGCTGCTCAATCCCTATATAAAGGGGCCTCTCCCAGACATTTTAAGCATCAGTTTTAGGATCAAACACACATTAGTTTCAGATCAACGTAGTCTTAGGTTGTTTTTCATTTCTTTTTTTTGGAATTCGAGATTTTCAGGTTGTTTGAAGTTCCAGAAGCAGTAATCACGTAGTTTTGAGTTAGAATACTATCTGGGGATGTGATTTGGTTCATTCTAAACTCTTAATTTCATATTATTGTTGTTATTTTCAATTAATCAAAGTATTGTTGCTTAAATTATATTTATCATATGTTTTGATTAATTATTGTGCTTAATGTTTAATTTCAGTTAAGTAGTTATGCTTAATGTGTTTATGGATGGTCAATTGTGTAATTTATTATTCATACATGATTAGTGAATTAATCTTTATTTATTTGAATGCTTAATGCTTGTCCTGAACTGATCATTCAGGATATTGCTTTGAGATAATCTAGGATCCAACAGTCTCTACCTAAGTTACTAGAAAAGTCAATAAACAACGTGGTTTAAATCAATGAACTAACAAAAGATTGGTTGATCATGAGGGTGCTAGTCTTAAATTAGGATAATTTAGGACTAGACTTCCTAAGTTTTAAGCCTATTACCTTCTCAAACTAGTATATAATTATAGGAAAATTAATTCAAAATTAACAACACTATTATTGAAAATGTCTTCTTCATCTTTAAAAAATATTGACTCATTGAAATGTTATATAATCAATAAATCATATCAACTCAAAAATGCATTTAAATCATTTCATCCTTTTTCAACCTTGATAACTAAATTAATTAAATATGTGAGCAACTTGGTTGAGAAGTAACTCAATCTTTTAAAGCGAAAGTGAATATTTTGTTGTGAACAACCCCCGGTTACTCAATTGAGATACATCAAATCAACTGGAAATAAGTACCACTCATAACTCCAATCTTATACACACACACACACACACACATACATATATTGCTTTTCTCTTTTTTTTTGTTTTATTTTGTTTTATTTTATTTTCTCTTTTTTCTCTTTTTTTTAATATACATATGTGTATAAGATTAAATTAGCAAAGTGAAGTCTGCTCACTTATTTAATCAACTAAGCTATTTATTGATTTATTTATTCTAATGATAAAAGTGTTTTAAAAGAAGTCACAAAAGTACCCATTAAGTTGCATTTTATATGTGGAATATCATTTTATTTATTAGGTATCCGTTATCCAAATTATGAAATGAGTTAGGGACTTATTCATTAATAGTCACAATTAATCATATAACATTTAAAATTGTCAAAAATAAGTGAATTCAAAAGAAAACGTAGACAATAATAAGCATTAAAATTGAAAAAAATTTCTACAAATTATAAACTAGTAAAATAAAATCAAACAATTGATATAGATGAATAGAGTGTGAATGATTGTACTAAAAAATCACACCAAGTAAATTCTCAGGAAAGATTGGAGGTGACACAAATGGTCCCACTTAAAATCCTATCTCCTAGACATGTAATTTCATAACACAATAATTCATTACCTGACAATAAAAACTAAAGTGTGCTTAACTAACATTTCCTTCCCCCACACTTAAATTGAACATTGTCCCTAAAATAAGCATAAAATGCGAGAGAAAGGAATTGAATACACCTGGATAAAGATATGATCGTGCGAGCACTCCGTTAATGTGAAATGCAGCTATCTGAAAAATAAGGAGAAAACATCAAAGCACTAGGAATAGAAGAAAACACAAGAAACAAAAACAAACACATTGAAACACACCAAAAGCATCCAAAAAGTATACTATTTTATTGAAAGCAATGAAATCCTACTTCTATGGTTGGGTTGCCTCCTAACAAGCGCTTCTTTAATGTCTTTTAGCTGGACCTTAGCGTTAGGGAATTTTCATCCTAAGCTTAGGTCCAACACCTAACTTCTTATCCTCATCCTTAAAATAATGACAAATCAAATTTGGAAGAGTTCCTATACCATCCAGAAATATCCTAAATTCATAAGTCATACCCTTGTTAAAGCATTTTAGAAAAAAGTCTAGGTATCATATTCTTGCTCGCGAATCAAAAGCCGAAATACCTATGAAATCTATGCTCTCAAATGCTACTTTGGACTGTTCATCTATCTTATTTTTAATGACCTGGAATTGATGCTCACAGTCAATAGATTCAAAAATTGGGTTACCTAAAGTTGATGCTGACTCACCACTCTCACTTGCTAGCTCAGTTGACTCTACATGATCAATTTCCATAATTGATTCTAAAATTTTGCTCCATAGTTCTTTGATCATGTTCAGGCTAAGAAGGATTTTCTAAATGTGAAATGAATGCAGCCTTATTAAACCAAGAATAATCAGAATCATCCATCCAACTAGAGTTACACTCTTCTAAACATTCAGGATACTGTTGACTGGGAAACTGTGAAGGTTGTTTGAAACAAGCTAGATTAAGCCAAGAGTAATAAGGGTAATGCTCAAAATCAGGGGTATAGGTTTCAGTTTGATCAACATGATTTGTCCAATTATAACCTCAATCAGTTCTAACTTCAGGCTCATACCATTGGTGCTCTTGCCAATGGTCTTGTTACCTCCACATCTTTTGGATAACTAAAGGAAGTTACCAAAAGACCACTCTCTATACAAATAAAGAAAAAATACAACAAAGAAAGAAACTACTAATCTAAAAATTAAACAAAAAAGACAAAAAATCTCTAGAATAACTGACACCGAGATCTCTAATATTACAATTCACTTTCTCGGCAACGGCGCCAAAAACTTGATTGCGGTTGGCCACATACAAAATTAGCTCAAATTAATCTATCTTTCATGCACAATTTAACAATTTAATTCGA
>JAOXYD010067506.1:0-12754 GCA_028565735.1 Pinacopodium congolense | reverse complement strand
AAACAAAAACACATAAAATAAATCTTAAAACACAATAATAACAACCTATTATGCAAGAAACACATGCAAAACACTTAAAAAAACACATACTAAAACACAATTATCAAATGTGGATAGTTTAAACTTCTAACTCAAAATCAAAGATTTTAGCTTTGTAAAATGATAAAAATAGGTTAAAGAACTTGTGAGGAGTTTAAGCAACTTTAGAGAAATAGAAAAAAAATAAAATGATTTCTTTGAAAGCATACATGTTTTAGGCATGATTTAGTAATTGTTTGAATTAGTTTTAAGGAGCAATTATTGCGATTTATGTTCATATTAAGTTAAACTCTTCAAATGAGATGTTGCTTAGCTATTTTACGTCTAATCATGTTTTTTTAGATTTTAGAGAGCCAAGGCACAAATCTTTCAAGCTTCAACAGATATGAAAGTAACTTAGGAAGCAAGGAGATTATGTTGGGAAGCTTGATATCCAAGTTCATACCCAACAAATGAATAATGAAGAGTGTATCAAGAGAAGAGCTAGATAAGCATCAGTTCAAGTTCATGGGAATTTAATGAGAAATTAGATGCACTTATGGAGTTGGAATTGATTTGGAATCAATTTCGGGATGAAGAACACCTTATTGTTAAGCAAAGCCAGATGATAAGTGAAAAACAAGTTATAGTGGAAAGACTAAGAAGAGTTGAAAGCTGGAAAAGATAAGGAGAAGAAAGAGAGAAACTTGAAGAAGCAAAAGAGAAGGCCAATACCATGGGACATAAAGTTAGAGAACAAAATTCCCAAATATCATGAGATTAAAATTTTAAAAATGCAAGTGGGATGTACATGCTTTGGACTTTTAGAGGTGTTTTGAGATATAAAAATGGTGGGAAACCTTAGAAGGGGCAAAGGAATGTTTTAGGACATATCTAAAGATACAATGAACAAGTTCGAGTGGCTTCCCAAGGGACAAAACAAGATCAACCTAGTGAAACGTCAAGAAGAACCAATGTTCCAAATTTTTTTATACATGGCTAGAAGAGGAAGATTACCAAAACTTCATATATTTTTCTTCTTTTTCTTTTTTTATGAATAATATTATTATTAGGAAACTCATTTACATTATAAGTAGTTAAACTTTCTCATAGGAATTAGTCTTGAAATATTTTGTTGAACCTTTATCTTATTGATTCAATGTAATATGATTATGATGATTATTGTGCTTGTTCCTTGATTCACGTTAAGAGATTGGATTTGGACATTAATGCTAGGTTGCACAATGAGAGTTGGTACCTTGATAGACCCATAAACATTAGGTTATTCATTAATTAAAGAGAAATCTTAATTAATTGATTTATTACCTATAGTATCGCTTCATAACTAGTTAGGAAAGTTTTTGAGAGATCAACAGATTGCAAATCATTTCTTAGGTAAATCAGTTAGGGAAATTTGTTTAGACCTTAAGAGAGGGTATCAAAACTATAGGATATCTTGAGTTAAACATAATTAAATCAATAAGGTAAAAGGGAGACAAAATAGCGGTAGAGGTATTTCTTAGTCTTCATCTTTGATTTCTCAAGTTCCTGCATTCTTTGTTATCAAATTGTTATGATATTTTAATTTAGTTTAATTTCAATTACTCCCAATTTATTGTGTGCCTTAAACAAAATGTAACTTAAGTTTTTAGATGACTAATTTCTAATCCTTTTTAGACAATATTTGTTATACTACAAAACTACAATCTGTACACTTGCAGCATATCGTAAAAACTACCAAGCAAATAGAAAAAAAAAACAAAACTTAAAATGAGAGGATTAAAGCAAGATAACTCAAAAAGACTCAAAGATTTGTATATAATCTCTTTTTAATCTTGTTTCTTTCTCAAAATGATGTAAAGATTGTTATGGAATATTTAAAACACTTACATATTGTGTTAATAAGCTCAAATAGTTGTTAGATACAAGAACCAGCCATTATGGATGTTAAAAGTCAGTTAAACTCAGGAGTTGAAACAATTAGAAAATTAATTTTTAGACTTAAAAGACAATTTTCGAAAGACCAAAGCTTATATCATTTTGTTTATTAAAAATGAAAAAAAGGATTTATTAATCATTTAAATTTATATGGATGACATCATTTTTGGTGTTACTAATGAGTTATTATGTCAAATGTTTTCCAAATGTATGAGTAGAGAGTTTGAGATGAGCATAAAGGGAGAATTAAACTTCTTTTTTAGGCTCTAAATGAAGCCAATGAATGATGTTATTTTCACAAACCAATCCAAGTACATGAGGGAACAATTTAAGATATTTGGCATGGATCAAAAGAAACCGTTGGGCACTATGATGAGTACGTCTACAAAGTTGAAGATGGTAGAGAAGTAGATGTAAAGCTATATCAAGGTATGATTGGTATTTTATTATATTTAACTACTAGTAAACCTGATATGATGTTTAGTGCATACTTATGAACTAGATTTCAATCATCACATAAAAAATCTCACTTATTAGATGTTAAATACCTTTTGAGATATTTAAGTGGTACATTGCATTTAGAAAATTGGTATCTTAGAAATACATGTTTAGAATTTATTAGTTATTGTAATGACAAAAATATGGAAAGTTTGCTAGATAAAAAAGTACATCTTGTGCATGTCATTTCTTAGGTCATGCATTAGTCTCATGGTTTTGAAGAAACCAAAATCCTATTGCATTGTCTATGGCATAGGCTGAGTATATAGCCACTAGTAGTTATTACACTCAAGTCTTGTGGCTTAGACATCAACTTAGGGATTATTATTAGGATTTTAATAAAATTACAATAAGATGTTGTAACGGAGTACCATTTTTTAAATAAGGAACCTTATTCAACATTCTAGGACAAAGCATATTCAACGTTTCATTAGAGATCATATTCACAATGGTGATATTAAACTTGAGTTTGTCGATATCATGCATCAATTAGCAGACGTCTTTACTAAACCTTAATGTGAAGACTTACTTTGCATTATTAAATAGAGATAAGGATTATAGATGGAAATTATTTATGTCATGGTTTACTTCCAAAATGTTTGTGCTTATATGATTTTGATTATTCCAATAAGGGGGAGTAAAGTGTGTGATATTATCTTTCATTTAGGGGGAGTATATCTTTTTCTTGTATTGCATGAATTTAGGGGGGTTGAATTTTAAATTGATTATAGTGATGGGTACTGAATTTTTATTTGATTTTGAAATAATTAGGTGGAGTTTATTAAAAGTATGATGATGATGTGGTATTTCATTTATTTGGATTTTCATAATATCACATCATTTTGTCATCACCAAAAAGGGGGAGATTACTTAATTGAGGAAAGTTCCATCTTATTTTGATGATGACAAAACAATTTTATTATTAATGTTAAGTATATTGAAAGATAAGTTTATGGATTAAGTACGAGTGTATTCATTTAAAGAATTTTGGAGCTTAATTAGAGACTATGAAGACCATATATGAAGACTCAATTTATTGAAGAAGTGAATTAGTTTTGTTATATTTTATTTATGTAATTTTCACTATAAGTTTTTCTTAGTTTTTTTTTTTGGTTATTTAAGAGGCTCACTCATGCCCGTTTGCATCCATGATTTAGTAAAAGCATATGGGTACATAATCAATAGGAATTATGTTATTGATGTGTTTACATGTGGAAAATCCTCATGATGTAGGAATTGATTGAACAAATTGCATGAATTAAAAATAGACAAAGTAAGTTTTGACATATTAAGTGTTTTTGGTTGGAAAATATGTTGGGTTGGTTTAATATTTATTGGATTTTATTTAGGATTAATTTTAAGTTATGTTAAAGTAGTTTTAGACTGAACAAGGTCGGTCGACCAAATCTTCATTCAACTAACCCTTGTCATTCGATCAATCGATAGTGATGATTTCAAACCGTAAGTTAAGGAACAATTATATTTTCACAAAAGTTAAGATATTCAATGAGTATAATGTTAAGTATCCACTGAGCAACGGCTAATTAACCATTTTTTGGCTATAAATTGGGGTGTTTAATATGTTTTCATCATCCTATTATCATTCTAAGCGTTCTTACAATCATCATTAAGCTTTTTAGATGTTTTTGTGTGACTTTTTGTTAAGTAGTGTTAGGCTTTTATGTTCATTCATCCAAGTTTTGTGTGATCCTCTTATATAAACAAAAGAAAGCTTGAGTAAAACATTTCTAAGAGTTTTTTTTTTAGTTTGTAAGGTTATTCTTTAGCCTAAAGGAAAAGGAAAAGAGGGAAGGTTATCCTTGCATCATAAAAAGGAGCTTGTAATACTATCATTGTACTTTTTATTGCTTTAGTAGAAAACTCTCACCAAGTGGTGTTGGGAACTAAATGTAAGGGCAAGTGAACCACTCTGAATTAATATAAATCCGTTATGCATCTCTTCTTTGCTCTTTACTTTTACGCACTTATTTTAATTTGTTTTATTTTCCTTTTCTTGATTAACTTGTTGAATTGGTATTGTCTATTTAGCTTTGGCATTTTATAAAACTAGCTTGCATAATTTAGATAGATTTTTAAGTTCCTAATTCACCCTCCTTCTAGGTGCCATATAGGCCTAACATTACTGTATAAAAAATATGAACTAGTTCATCATCATAATTTTTCAAATCCATTTTTTTATGAGACACATGTGTTTTGGGAATACTATTAATAATAAATTTGCTAGACCTAGATCAAGCTAGACTAAAATGGGTTCTTCTATTTGAGTTGAACCTGAAGTCTACATCTCCATCCTCATATTCAATTATTTAATTTATTTTAGAAGTTTCCATTTTTCTTGATGAATTAGCACTTTTTAGTAGCGAAGTTTATGGAAAAGTAATTTGATCCAATGTTTTTAACTTAGGAACTAATTAGTCATTTTTTGTGATATTAGTAATAAACTAAATTTGTTTTCATTTTCTATTTTATAAATATAACATTTTAAGTTTTAAATATAGAAAAAACACTACTCATAACTTTTTAATGAATCCCATAGATAAGAATATCATTTTGTGGTCTAGGCAGCATATTAAAACCATGGGTTTATATATCTAGACATAAAGCATGTAAAATATTTGGATCAGTGAGGAACGAGAGAAAATTTGGAAAAATATAAGAAATAAATTGATCCATCACATAAACTGGATTCTACTATTCTAAATAAGGAGTCATGGAATTTGTTGTCTTCTATCATGAGCTAAATTGGGTGTTTAAAATTTTCTTCTAATCTAAACTAACTAAGCCATGTAAACCAATTTTAATTATATGCCATCACCAAACCAAAATTCAACCTAATTGAATGTTATCCAATTCGATTAAAATTAAATCAAATTCTAGTAATTATAAAATAAACACAAGTGCATAAAATAAATAGTTAACGGAAAAGGATACACAATCAATTTTTATAGTAGTTTAATAAAACCTCTTAGGCCTATGTCTACTCCTGACACTTAATGTTCCGTAGGGTGAAGAATAACCCTTACAACTTCTTGTTTCCCAAAAAGAGATGAAGACAAACCCCTACAATCTTACTTCTCACAAAATAGTGTGAATAGTAACACATCAATCTTGTTTAATAATGAGATAAGAGGAACCTTACAATCTTGTTCTATCATAGGCTTAATAAGAACCTAAAATAATGTTACTTAAGTTGGTAAAGATTTCACAAAACCTATAACTCATAATTTTAACCAATAGTGGCAAGTGCCAACTACTACTTTTATAGGCTCAACTCAAACATGTGCAACTCAACCAATGCTTGATCAAAATCAATGAAAGATGGGGACTCAAATGCAATCAATGTAATACTTAAACCTTATACATGCCTTAGTCCTCACGTATTGCATAAGTGAATTGCAAATTAACTTTCAATAATAAAACTAATCTAAATATTGTTTGTCATAGATCAAGAGTAACCTAATAACTCTATTTTAAATTGCAAGGAGCACCTTTAATCAATAACAATAGTTAAGATGATCAATTTCCATACAAATATGTAACCTAGGACACCTTTGAAGGGGCCTCAACAAAGCATGTGGAATGAAAAAGATTTCATTATTTTAAAAGAGAAAAAATATGATAAGTCACATAGCTCTGTAACATATCATAAATATATTGCTCAATGCGACCTAAAAGAGTTTTAGGCCTTCAAAAATTAGATTGAAGCAAGATGAACACAAGTTGTCAATTTATACAATGCCTATGATCCAACTTAGGAATAAACATTTCTAACCCTTCAAATGATACAAAATCAGCACAATAAATGTACTGGCATCTCAATAATTTAGTAGCAACCAGATTGAAATAATAAACACTAAGTTAAAGCATGAAACAAAGGTATTAAATCAAAATAGGTCAAGAATTATCAATTATGGGCAATTTAAAATTCTAGCTCAAAACAAAATGATTTTACCTTTCTAAAATCACAAAAACAGGTTACAAGACATCCTAGGAGTTCAATCAAATAAAAAAATATAGATTTAATAAAAGAAAAGGGATACAAAACTTCAAATGATATGATTGAAGCAAGGCAATTCAAGAACACACAAATGTTTGTGTATAATTTTTTTTATGATCTTATTTCTTTCTCAGAATGGCATAAAGTTGTTAAGATAGTTCTATAACACTTATATATAGTATTAGGAAGCTCAAATAGTCATTAGATATAAGAACTAACTATTGGAAAGTTAAAATTTGATTAAACTTGAGAGTTACAACTTTTAGAAAACTAGCCATTATACCTAAATGATGATTTCTACATTTATCAACGGTGCCATTGATCTTTGACCCAAACCATTGTTATAGTCATAAACTACAACAACGCAATTAATAAACTGGAGTTAAACACTAATAATTTCATAAAAATAATATGAACCAATTCTAAAACACTCTAAATAATTTCCTAACATCAAATATAAATTTAATAATGTCTCAAAAACAATTTTAAGGATGTTTAAATTTCCAAAACATTTTTCAATTGACTTATAACAAAAAATTAGCCTAGGGTAATCATTATAACCATTTTCAAACCTTTTCAATGTTCCTAAAACTAATTCAAAAATACTTTTCACATAATAGTTTGACTAAAACTTAAATTCACATCATAATAAAATGATTGAAACACACTTAAACAACTTCATGCAATATTTCAAATTACTTACACTTATGAAGAGACATACTTCATCATTGTTCATCACACTACCTCTTCATTATGCAATTTCATACTACAGTAACATTATAAACACTCCCTAACATTTCAATGTCATAATTAAATTCTATTAATCACTAAAACACTTATGTAAAAACTATTTGCAAATATTCATGCAAATATAACCCCTTTAAAAATATTAATAAAGATTAATAAGATTTACAAATTAGGACACTTTCTTAAAACTATTCAACCCTGATCTTCTCCTCTTAATCTTCACTTTGATTCTTCAACGCTTGTTCCGCTTCCATTTTCTCAGTCGATGCTTTTCTCCGTTGGGCTCCAACACATATCCTTGTATAATTTTCATCAACCTATCATTCTAATGCATCAAAACTTAAACAGTACTAGAAATAATGTTTTATCATCGTCAAAACATATGAATATAACCTCCATTGATTCAAAAAGTATACTTGCCTATAATTTTCTTAATTTGAAATTGAGTTAAAAGGATTGGTTAGGAAGACCATGCAATAAGTTTTTAGCACCATTGTTGATGATCCACGGGTTTAATACTAAAGATACATTAGTGTCAATTAATCCAAAGCTTTATTTTTTGTTATTTTTTATTTTTATTTTTTATCTTTTTTTATTTTGTGTTTTATTTTTATTTTATTTTTTAGTTTTCTTTGTTTGATCTTTATGAGTAGATAGTTGATTATTAGTATAGAGTTTTCAATATTTATTTTGTTTTTTTATTTTTTTATTTAATAGATGATCTTTTGCTAACTACAGGTAGTCACGAAGATGATGTGGTAAGATAAACACTGGCGACATTACCACTAGTTTGAGCAAAGAACTAGGGGTTGTGATTAGCTTAATGGCTAGGAGGGCTAAGAAGATCAATTGAATGATACTTATACCCTTAATTGGATAGATCACCCTAATTATTTATGGCTTAGTAAGATCTATTTTAAATAGCCTTCTTTCGTTTATCATCAATAGTAACCTAAAGAAGATTAAAGCTTGGCATAGTGTGAAATAATAAGTGATTGCATATCTAGGAGCTACACTAGTCAAGAAAAGTCAGAAACTTCTCGGTACAACTTGGAAATCCTAGTAAAGTAGTTAGTGGGATCAGTCATATAATATGCTCAATTTAAACTAGTTGATACTACTGAAGTGGAGCTGAGGGAGCTAGAACTTATAAATCAAGTTAAAAGTAAGGAGAAGTTAATAAGTGAACTAGATGAAAATGATTGGAAAGTCATTAAAGACGAGGATGATGTATATGCTGTTGAAAGTAAGGAAATTAAAGTGAATGAGGAAACAAATGAGGGTGTTGATTTTATTAGTGTTATAACCTTTGATCATAGATAAGGGTTGTGTATTGGGACTTTTTCCTGTGGTACTTTTTAAAGGGTTGAAGTAGTGAGCAATGGAATCTAAGGTTCACTATAAGGAGAAATAAGTTAATGAGATGTCCTTATAAAGATAAGGAAGATGTTCTAGGTGTTAGAATTAGGAAGAGAAGTTAAATTTTCTAACAATAGAATCGAACTAAAATACCTTGAAGAAGCATTTATTAAGAGACAACCTAACAATAAATTTTAGTTTCTTTTGAAACAAGTTTTAGATAATTTCCTTAGTCTATGACTTTAGTTAGGTTCCTTTCAATTAGTGTTCTTTTACCAGTTTCCTTACTTTTGTCGTTTTAGACCAACATATTTGAGCAATCTAGGGCATCATCACGTCATTTTAGATGGTTCGTAAGTTAGGGGTAGTTTAGTGACAATTTGGCAGTTGAAAACATAAAGAATAAATTGAGGATAGAATATCATTGGTCACTTATTAATGATAAAACTCATTTTATGCTAAATACCTCAAGTGCATGGATTGTAACTTATATAATATGCAGATATTACCCCACAAGGATTGTATATGGTCACCATTTAATTCAGGTTAAACTTTTTTTTAAGCACTATCTCAAAAAAATAATAACTGAAAAATAAACTAAAATTAAACAAACTAGTAGTGAACAACCAAAGGTTCCTTTGGAGTGTACTTGGTAATGAATGGAGGCTCCCAAGGTTTCTAACCCTTAAATATGCCCAAAAGTGGCTCCCAAGTCATAAAATCCTTGTTTTACTTGTCAACAGGTAATCTCTACTGTCACCCTCATGACAGTTCACAAGGGTGACAGGAAACTAGCAAAACCCCGTGCCACAATTGTGACATGTCACACTTGTGACATGTTTATTTTCTAACTTTCTGAACTCCTCACTCTTTTGGCCATAACTCCTTCTCCTAGCCTCCGATTGATAAGAAATTTGAACTGCAAGCTCTTCACATGTGATCTTACTCTCTATAAAATTTCATAGCTATCTAAGGTCTACAATTATTTCTCATGCCTCTTCCATGTCATCTGAATCAAATTCCACTACTGAATTTCGATTACCTCTATATCCAAATACCAATGTAAATCAACCCACTCTTTAAATAAGCTTAAAATTTTTTTTCAAACACTAAACAATACAAAGAAACAATTAAACACTTAAAAATAATGAAAAAGAAGCAAAAAATCAAACTAACTAAGGTTAAAACACCTAAAACAACCTAGAAACATAGTCTAAAAACACACTTATCAAACTTCCCTACACTTAAATCTTTTTTTATCCTTAAGCAAAATCAAACACGACCATCAAATCTTATCACTTTATTTTTAAAGAGATCAAGCGCATGAAATCCTTCAAACTTTAGTAAACTCCAATGTCAAGTTATTACATATATCATGATTAGTTTTCTTATTACATACATCTTGAATAGTTTTCATTAATACACATAAATAAACTCAACTTATGGCACTATCGATTAATGATAAGTATAAAATTAAGATTGATTTTCCTCACGGTATTCACTCATTTCAAATTTACTAGTTATCTTCAACAAAGATTATATGCTATAATAGATCAAAAGGACTTTTGATTAAGGTTGAAATGGGGTTAAGGTTTAAGTAAGGAAATAGGGTTTGAGGGGTTCCTTACAAGTGTTCATAAAACACTAAGTGTAAAGGCACAACTAAATACTTTTGAGCTACGCATGTGAATACAACTAACTACTCAATGTTAATTGTTACTACTATATTTGATTCTTTTCTCTTTTCTCCTCTTTATTTTCTCTTTTTTTTATTTTTTATTTTTTATTTTTTTTCTCTTTTTTGTACAATAATAAGGAAACAATAATAGAAAATACATACAATGCACACTATAAGTAGAAGTACATCTCAGGTCATCTCTGAATAAAATGTAAACCAAAAGTCCCAAATTAATGCTCACTTAGAATTTCAATAGACTTGTGATTGGGTAAGGCTAATAAGGTTTTTGGGTTTTAAAATAAGGTATTTACTTTAAGAAACAAAAATGGTTGAAGGCTCAAAATGGGTTGCAAGGTATAAAGAGACAGGTGGGTCATTTCAATCAAATGTTAAAAGAAAGAACGCATTAATCATTGTCATCTAGCTTGCATCTAATAAAATCAAACTAGTTAAGAGAAAGTTCTAAAGGTAATCACTTAAGGGAGTATCACACACATAAAGAAAAGAAATGACTTTGGAATGGAGTCATATATGCTCAATACCTCACATAGGTTCAAATGAAAATCCATTATGCTTTCACGCATTACCTAATCACTCAAGTATCAATTTCTGACTAAGTGTATGCAATCAAAAACTTTAATCACTCAGTATGGTCCACCTTTTACTCAAGCATCCTAATTTGAATTCAAGCATATACTTAATCTCATTCTAATTATAATGATAGAATTTTAGGGAAAACACTTATTACAAAGATTCAAGTGTAAGTAAATTGACATTCCTAAAATTAACAACTTAAAATGCATAATAAATTACATGAAAAATGAAAAGACAAAATCAAAGATTACCTCCCCATACTTTAAGGACACATGGTCCTCAAAGTGTGAAGAGAACACCAAAAATAAGGAGCACAAAGATTAAAGTCACAAAACAAACTAACCAATTCTGAAAAGAACATAAATCAAGAAAACAACCATAAATAGAGGGTAAGAAAACTCATAGAGAGGTTTGTGGTTATGGCGTCGGGGATGGCACTTGGAGCCTCTGGATCTCAAAAGATTTAAGAACCCTTTTGGTTAGGTAGAATTATGAGCAAGCCACCATCTCCATTTTTATATCCATTTGATTTAGCTGATACTATAGTATGGAATTGTTAGCCTCCATAACATTGATCACACATTGCAAACCTAACTCCTCGGATTCCTCACTTAATGTATCATCAGAGTCAGGGGTATCCATGGAACTGAAAACTCCTTAAGTGAATCTATGCTTAACAATAGTACAAGAACAAGGATTTTGGAGCTCCATATTCTTATGCCCCATAATCTCAAAAAATCTTAAGTATGGGGTATTACAATACTTACAAGGTATTTTTATCAAACCAGTAGTATTAATTGAAAAATGATAGGCTAAGGTAATAGCAAGATACCCCATGCCCAAATAGTAACCCCTTTTAGCCACATATTACACCAAAGTTTGAAAAAAAAATAGAAAGACATGCAAAACTTAATCTTTTCTTCTATGGACCACAACAAAAACAATTACCTAACATAACATTTGTTGTTTTAAGTCTTGGAAAAAGTAGCATAACATATGAATTTGTGCAAGAGTAAATGTTCTTAGTTAAGAATGTAAGCATTTGAAGCATTATGCAAATTGAAATTAGGCAATTCAGTTAAATATCTCTAACAAATTGAGACTAAAAAATCTTTGTGGGTGTCTTCCACCTGTGTTTTTGTAAAGCCAAAAATTAAGTTATGAGCTTGACCATTTAACCTAAACCAAAGCATATTTGATAAGTGTAAGCTCTTTATATGTAGTATAATCCATTTGTCTAAATGTTTCCTAACCACCTTTCCAACTCAATTTCAATACTTTATCCTTAAACCCTATCTCTTCCAAGAGTTCCAGATTAAAGTACATAGGTGCAGGAATAGTTCTATTTTTTAGAAGGTTATAATGCTCACCTTCTTCTTTGGAGAAAATAAGGAATGGAGCTCCATAATATATTGAAATATCCCTTGCTCCACATCCAGCCACTTCAACTTGGATAAGAGGGCCAGATTTCCTCATAATGGACTTCATTTTTGGAGGCATTATGACTTGAATACTGATAGGGGTCAAATTGATCTGATTTTTATGGTTAACTTATTGAATTATGACCCCCCCTATTTCAGTGTTTAAACGTTTAATTGATGCCCCATAATGTTTGATTTTCATATTGGAGCTTAATGGTCAAGATTGGAGCAAAAACATCAAGAAATACCCTTTGTTACTGCCCATAAATGGTCCCTAGTGAGTGAGGATGCCATTGTTGAAGAACAGGGGGCCGTTGTCACTGTCCAGTAGTCGAGAGACAACGGCACCCTGTGAGGGTGTCGTTGTCCATATAGAGGGTGTCGTTGTACTCCAGGTCAGCAAGGCAGCCCCACATCCTCCAGATTTCAAACATGGCGTGACCTCCATTATACCCCTTGTCTCCTGGCATGTGAGGGTGGTCT
>JAOXYD010067485.1:0-12754 GCA_028565735.1 Pinacopodium congolense | reverse complement strand
AAAAATATCATACATAAATTGACATTTATAATATTTTAGTAGATATAATGTGTTGTTAAATGTCAATTTTAATTAAGAAATATAAATTTGAGAATTAAAAATAAATTAAAGAGTTTGATTTATATAATCATAAATATTGTTCATATTATAATTTATATCCATCATCATTGATATATGTAAGAACCTAATAAATTACACACAAATGATGATTAAACAAAGAAAATGTAATTCAATCAAGTTGGATTTGATTGTAAAGTTTGAGAAATTTTAAAGTTAAATATAAGATATTTGAAAATAAGGACTAATATTAGATAATGGATATTATTGGGACTTAATTAGTATTTAACTAAACTTAAAATTATATTTCAATTAAATTACTAAAAGATTTAAAACCTATAATAAATAAAGTTAAGTTCTTCAATATAACTTATGGCTATTTATATGCTTATAAATAATGTTAAAAAAACCAATACTATACCAGTATCCATTTTCGCTCTAGAACGGTACTGTATCAATATCGACCAACTTTTTAAAATTATAAAGTAGTTCATAGATTTTATAAAATCTGTAAAATAGTCCATTTATATATTATATATCTCCTATAAAAATAATTTCAACCTATTTCAAACATTCAATTAATACAATAAATATAATACAATATACATATATATTAAAATTAAAATTAAAATTTTCATATTTTTCAAATAAACTCCAACATAAAGTAATATATTGTAATATAATTTCTATTAATAATAATATAATATAATAATATAACTACAAGATTAAAAATAATATAATATTTATATAAATTGTATTATTTTGTATAAATTCTAACTTTATTAATTAGATAATTTTGATATTAATTGTATAAAAATATATTAATTATTTTAAAACAATAATAAATAATTTATTTAACATATAATTTAAAGATGTTTACGCCTACTGTTTAAATTAATTTATTTAACATATAATTTAAACATATACTTAATTTAAAATACATTGATAAGGTGATGATTGCATATTTGTTTTGTTAATTAAAAGTTTTTCTTTTTATTAAAAAATTAGAATAATTAATGTTAGCATTATTAGAATGACACAACTAACAAAATTCCAAATTTTTTAGAAGTATCATTTACACAACTGACAAAATACCAACTTTTCTTTGACGTATCATTTACACAACTGACAAAATTCCAACTTTTCTTTGACGTATCATTTGCTACAATGTTAGTAGTCATGAAATAACACTAATTGTGCTGGATTGAATAGTATAATTATGATAAGAAAGGTTTTAGTCGACCGATATAGCTTATATTTCCTTTGGTTGATCGATTATTTTTTATCGGACGACTGATACTTTTATTATTTACAGGTCGACCCCTGTTATTTTGGTACTAGCCCAATATCATCCAATACGAGTCAGTTTTGCCAATACGATATTTAATTAATCCATACCAATGACGAGTCAAATCGATATTGATTGGTGGTATACTGTCAGACTATACCGATATTTAAAACCTTGGTAAGCTCCAAAAACACACCTAACTTTGCTATAATCCAGAATAATCTCTTTAAGTTTAATAGCATAGAAGCATTAGACAATAAGGAATGACTAACTTAAGCCATCAATACACAAATTCGGAAGGTGTAACCTAAAGGATTAAACCTTAGACTAATTTGTTAAGTTTGCCTACAAAACTAATTAGTCTATCGCTACTTATAGAAATTGCTAATGATTATTACATATCAAAAGCATCAATCCTAGCACTTGAATTAAGAATTATAAAAATGGTGATCAAGCCTAAGAATAATCCTTAATTCTTGACAATGAACCTAAATTCCAATCCAACCTAATCTTAAAGAATCAATTCAAGAAAAGCCCAACAATATTCTCACTAATAATTGCCTATCATCACTTAAATACATTCAAACTCTTAAACACTTAGCCAAACATGTTAATTATAACAAAAATAGAAAATAAATCCAATGCAAACATGTTGAAAAAAATAAAGCAAGTAATGAAAATTAAGATTCAATACTAAATCTAATTGAAACCTAAGAGCACGTTCGGTATCACTTCTCATTTTTGTTTTTGGTTTTTATTTTTGTATATGTGTATTGGTTTATGTGATGTTTGTATTGGTTTCTATGTTATTTTTTGGGTTTCTATGCTATATTAGTATGTTGTCTTTTCAGTTTCTGTGCTGTTTTTATTGGTTTCTGTGTTTATAAAAACAAGAAACGGAAACTGAAAACCACAATGAAACTAAACAAGACCTAAGATTTTATACTAACATTCAACTTAATTCAAACTAACACACCAAACCCAAAATTAAACACTCTAAATAGAAAATCCAACACTCAAAAATAGAATAAAAACTAAAATTAAAAAATCTAGAATATAAGAAAAGGCATAAACAACAATTACAAGGCATAACCCAATCAAAACACCACACAAATTAAAGGAAAACAATAAGATAATTCACTACACAACTACTAATTAAAAAAAGAATTGAAATAATAAGAACCCAAGTTCAAATAACTAAAATAAAGGTTGGAAATTGAAAAGAATACTATCTATTGAATTATAATCAAGCATCCATACATTGTTCATGAAGTTCAAACTCAAAACCCATCAAACATTCAATATAAAAGTGATAGAACATAGAAATATGAAAATATATTAATAAAAACATGCAACAACTATACATAAAGTGCAATGATACCTAAAATGATTAAACTAAAGAAATGAAAACTCATAGAAAAAGAACATCAATGATTTTAAGAGAAAAGGTGTAGAAATTTTATAGAAAGCTTCTTGGTTGCTTCTTTACTAATTTAGGGACCTCATATACCCTTGCTAAGTAGGGTAAAGCAAAAGATGTGAAAATATCCATTTTTCTTTTTTTTTAATTTACAGAACTCTAAACAGTGGTTACTGGACCTAAATTGCGGTTGGATTTAACCACCGTTTAGTTCTCTGGAAATAGACCTGAACGGCGGGTTTATCTAACCTAAAAAGTGTCATTTAGCTTCTGCAAGTATAGTTGTTTAGGTCTTCTACCTATAGTTCCTTGCTCCAAT
This sequence comes from Pinacopodium congolense, assembly GCA_028565735.1. Classification (NCBI taxonomy): domain Eukaryota; kingdom Viridiplantae; phylum Streptophyta; class Magnoliopsida; order Malpighiales; family Erythroxylaceae; genus Pinacopodium; species Pinacopodium congolense. The sequence continues at coordinate 9,670 of JAOXYD010067485.1, read as the reverse complement.
TTTGATCCAAATCATCCCAAATCTTGCCCTTTTAATTTAGAATATGTGGTAGAAGGTTCAACCTATCATGCAACACAAAATGAACATAAATTGAGAACTTTGTCATATAAAGTGTAGATTAATCCATATGAAATCACATACTAGAACATAACATGATTCATCCCTATTAAGTTTCTTGATTCTAGAAAAGAACACCATGTATATGTGTTGAAGAAATCCCTATACAGGTTTAAACAATCACTAAGACAATGGTATAAGAGGTTTGATGCATTTATGATTTATCATCAGTTTATTTTTAATCAATTTGATAACTATAATTACTCTAGAAAATTTTTAGATGGCTCATTTATATATCTGTTATTACACATGAATATGCTAATTGCAATGAACAATAAGGCTAAAATTAGTAGTTTAAAGTCTTTATTGAGTAGTATGTTTAAGATATGTAGCCAACAGGATTTTAGGCATAGAGATTTGAAGAGACAGAAGGGTAGGTTTGTTGTACTTATCTCAATAGAAATAAATTTAGAAGGTGTTCCATCCTTTTTAAATGGAGCACTCTAAGCCAGTTAATACACCTTTGGCAACACACTTTAAATTTGATGTTAATGATTTACTAAATACAGATAAGGAAAAAGAGTACATGAGGAAAGTTTTTTACTCTAATGCAGTCGGGAGCTTGATTTGTGCCATGATATGTACTAAACCTGATTTAGCTCATGCTATAAATATGCCAAGCAAGTTTATGAATAATTTAGGGAAAGCTCACTAGGAAGCAGTTAAGTGGATTATGCGACATTTGAAAGGTACAAGTAATATTTTCTTGGTTTATGGTTCTAATGGTTTTATTAGTGGTTTGATTGGATATACAAATTCTAAATATGATGAAGACCTTATGAGGAGGAGATATGTGACATGTTATATCTTCACACTTTATAGATGTGTTATCAATTGAAAACCAAAGCAGAATACAAAGGTATATGGTTACGCAGTCTCATTGATAGCTTAGGTTTAGATATTCAGAGACCTATCATGTACTGTGATAGTCAAAAGACATTAAACTTAGCAAAAAATCTGGTTTATCATGAAAGATCAAAACATATTAATGCCAGGTTGAATTTCATTCGAGATTTCATTGAAGATATGGTTTTCTCCATAGAGAAGGTAGACGCAGTAGATAATCTAGCAGATATGTTGACAAATCCATTACCTATAAAAAATTTTAAACATAACTTAGACTTGGTTAATATTCATATAACATGAGGTTGTTCAAACGCATGTTGTTTGCAAGTCTTTCCCACATTACAAGTTTGCATTTTGTAACTTATAGGATAATAGATATCGATCCCACTAAGATTGAATATAGACACTTAGCAATTTGAATTGCACTTTGATTAAGGTAAACCAAAATTATTGAAACTGAAAATTAAACTAAACTAACAAATTCAATGAATTAAAATGTTTTCCCATACTACAAGTGTACAAGTCGTAACTTATAGTAAAACATATATCGATCCCACCAGGATTGAATATAGACAACAAAAAATTTGAATTTCACTTTGTTTAAGGTGAACCAAAATTATAGAAATTGAAAATTAAACTAAACTAACAAATTCAATGAATTAAACTGCAAAAGAAATTAAAATAATTAAGTTACTCAATGATGGAGACATAGGGATTATTCTATCCTTATTTATCTTCCTTTTACCTTATCAATTTAATTGTGTTTAATCCTAGATATCTAGTAATTTGATTACCCACTCTCAAGATCTAATCAAGTAACCACAATTAAAATATTTATAAGCTAAAATGCAACCTCTCAATTCACAACACTACTCCTATATATACAATTGGATTTGAAACAATCCTAAGGACAATTAAGAATCAATTAAGATCTCTCTTCAATCACTTGTTAATCTAATAATTGCAAGTTCGTTAAGCTCCTAACTCTCATTGTGCACCCTAACTCAAATAAATCAAAACAATCTCTCAATTAAAAATGATTATAAAATTAACAATTATCACCAACAGCTATTCATTAAACCAATAAGATAAAAGTTAGACAATAATTAAGGAATAAACCCTAAACTAGATCTAGCAATTCATAATCATGTTCAAAGAACCACTATTCAAATTAGATAGCAAAAGGAAAGAAATGGAAAAGATAAATAATGGATGAAGGTCATAGTCCTTTTGCTAGAAAATTTGGACAGCTTCTTGAATCTTGATTCCTCCACCTTGATCTTGAATTCCTTGTTGTTTTTCTCCTTCAAAAAAAAATTTTTTTAGTCTTGGATGTTCCTTTAACTCAGAATGGTGTCTTCTAGGGTTTTTATGCGTCTTACAAATCCAAAATAGCCTTAAAATCCACTTGAACATGTCATCCCAAAGAATATGGAAAACTGCCAAGTTGCTATAGCAACATTATTACTATAGTGACTTGGGTGTTGCTCTAAATCTCCATCTTCTTCTCCTCTTAGCCTCCTAGCTTAATTTCACTTAAATATGCATTAAATATTCACACCAATATGATAGAATTCTTACCTAGGATCAACAAACATTACACTTAAACACTTAAACACTAACAAAAGCATTGGGATAACATCAAACTAAGTCTAAGAAATGTAATTTTCATTTTAAACATGCATACTAACACACTAAAATACTATAGAAAATAAACTTTAAAGACACCAATCAACATTCCCACACTTAAACCTTTTCTTATCCCCAAGCAAAACTAATGCACAAACAAAAATAACAAATTACACAATTAAACAACACAAAATGCACTTATATGAATGCAACAACTATATGAATGTGAGAATCATGAAGATGTAGCAATGGAAAAAAACTTAAAGAATTAGCTTGTCCTAGAAAACAAACTATTTGAGGAGATCCAAATCATTTATCTTGTGAAATTCACATCTTGAGTGTCGTTCTATGGAAGATGCATCTTAAGTAAGATAATGATAACCTATTCTAACACTTATAACACTTATACTTAAGCATTGATGATATTACCATGTGAAAGGTAGTTTGTCACTATGTAACCTTTCATGAAAATGTCATTATATTCAAAAGAAAATCCATAGGTTTTATTTTTATTCTTGTCACAATGTTTTTGCCCATTATTTTGAATGATTACCCAATCTTTTGACACAAAGGCAAACACTTTATCATGAATGTCCCATGGTTACTCAACCAAGTTTGTTCTTTAAAGCTTGGTTAGAGTGTCGTTCTAGCCTTTTAAAGCGAGAGTAAACATTTTGTCATGAATGTCCCCCAGCTAATCCGTTAGATCACGACTCACAATTGACTACTAACTCTATTTTTAACCCATTTTTCACTAAGGACTGTGGAATAGGAATGATGTACTAATTTTGTCATTATTTCCCTTAACTTCATTCATATCCTACATACTTTCTTCCAAATCAATTCATTCTCATAAAAGAATCACTAGTAATGCTTATCAAATTAAGTCCAAGTTATTATAAAATGCAATAAACAAGTGTCAAAGATGAAAGAATAGGTGAAAACTATCTTAATTAAGGTGCACACTCAACAAAAAGACATTAAAGGTATAAATTTCATGAAATAAATAATTCTTCACACTCAAATATTCATGTTCAAATTCAAGACTATTTCTTTAAATCTCATGCCCTTGACACATTCAAACTATATGATGAAATGCATGACCAGACATGCATACCAAATTTAACTAAACCTAGAACCGATGAATGCATGATCATAACAAGATGAAATGAAATGAAAAATGCAAATAAACCCTGTCCCACACTTAAACCAAAAATTATCCTCAATTTGGAGAAGGGAAACACACAATAAGCATATAAAAAGAAAACAAAAAAATAAAACAACACGAAATAGGACTAAGGGAAAGAAAACTTATAATTATTCTGGTGGAGAAGGCATGGGCGAGGGCACCTGGATTCCTTGCAATTTAAAATTTTTTAGAAGATTCTTAGTTTGATAACATTTTTATTACCTTATTTGCTCCATTCGCCCTACCACTTGATTTATCCTCTCATCATGGAATCCAAGCGCCTCTCTAAAATCTTATAATTGTCTTGCAAGGTGGATAAAACGACTTCTCACCCTTGACCTTCTTCGTTAAAATCATTAGAAGAGTTGTCATCATCACCTTAAGGTTAGTGGGAGGAGGATGGCCATGTGATCTTTCTTTTTCTTTTTTTTTGGAATTAGCTCTTTTTTGGGGATATCAAAGTGCCAAGGAATTCATCTCCACAAGCTTAACAAGTCACAAATTTATAAAAGTGAAATATTCAACATCCAAATGGGTTAGGCTATCAAAATTAACATACTAAAATTAAGCAATAGCAGTGATGATATGACCCATGCCTAAATAATTTTGTTTCTTATTGATTGCTTGATCCAAAGTATGAAAGATATGGTGTCGTGCAAAATTTGTTATTATTGTACATACACCACAAAAGAAATAGCTCTTTAATTTAACACTTGTTGCTTTAAGATTTGTTAAAGACTGCATGACACTTAAATTTATATAAACTAAATAGGCATGGCTAAGTATAAGGGAAATGGATGGTTAATGAACATTAAACTTATTTAAACCTATAAGTTTCTCCCAATATATACTATACTTAAATTCAGGGTGGTTATCATAAATCTTTGTTTTCAAAAATCCAAATATTGTTTTCATGATATCATAACTGATATTATATGGTTTCCTCTCAACCTAAACCAGAATTCATCTAAGATTGTAAGATTATACTGAATATTTGTGAAGAATTCCATTTTCAATTTATGAAAGACCACATAATCACAGTATATAAACTTCTCCTAACCCACCATTTTACACATGTGCTCAATGTTATCTTTCAATCTAACATCTTCAAGAATTTGAAAATTCAAGTGTTTAGGGATAACAATAGATTTACCTCTAAGTTATTGGGATTTCATACCTTCTTCATAAGAAAAGATGGGAAAAGGAGTAACAAATTCATGAGCCAAATGCTCCTTCTTCATAGACCACTTCCTTCCTTTTGGATTGATTTTTCTTTACAACTTGCTTTCCTTTTGCTGGCATGCTAATGAGTCATCTTCAAACTTATAAAAGGAATAAAAGAGACAAGGTAAGATGAGAATAAGATGAAAAAAAATGAGAAATCATAGAGAAATTATGATTTTGGATGAGTAGAGGTTAAAAACTTAGAGATTTATGAAAGGTTGATGGAAGATTAATGAAAGAGTTGAGAAAAAGTGGATGATTTGGGTGAGATGTGGTTGAAAAGAGAGAAAAGAGAGGAGAGGGAAGCACCCGTGGAGAAAAGAATGAGAAGAAAGTAAGTGAAAGGTAGGGTTTTGAAAAAAAATAGAGAGAGGAGTTATTTTTTAAAACTCCAGGTCACTATAACTATAACAAGCATGTGGACACTTGGATGACTGTGAATGGACTACTTCAACGGTACTTAAGTTTGATTGGAAATAAACAAAATCGAGAGTTAAACAACAATACCTTGTCACCATTCTTAAATTCCTTCTTTTTTTTATGTGAGCTTTATGTCATTTCTTCACTCTCTCCTTATATAGTTTTGCATTCTCATAAGTTCAAATCGCAACTCCTCCAATTCATTAAGTTGTAATAGTCTTTTCTTACCAGTTGCTTATCAATCAAAGTTTAATACTTTAGTAGCCCAATATGCTCGATGCTTTAACTTCATGAATAAGTGGAAATCTTTCCTATAAACAAGATAGAAGGAAGTGGTACCTATCAGTATCTTGAATGCAGTTCAATATGCCCATAGACAAACTTTAGTGCCCAATCTTTCCTCGAACCGTTCATTGTCTTCTTTATAATGCACTTCAATTCCTTGTTCACTACTCTAACTTGGCAGCTTATCTACAAGTGGTAAGATGTCACTACTCTATGATAAACTTTGTATCTCTTCAGCATAGCTTCGAAGGCTTTTAGTAAAAATGCACTCCATCACTAAACTAAAATATTTTTATCCTAAAACTGATGCTTAGATGTTTGGGAGAGTCCCCTTTATATAGGGAAGGTTTAGTAGCAAGTGGAGAAAGAAGATAGCTATAAAATTTCAAGATTCAAGTCAAGAATTTCATCTATCGTCCTTCAACGACTTGCAAATTCTGCACACAATGACTATATTGATGAACGGTGGACCGTCGTTGTTAGACGCATGCTGAACTCATCAATGGCACTTTGCTCATCCATCAACGTGACTCAGGGAAGGTGCCATTGATAGTCTGGAATGGGCATTTTCTTCCAATTTTTGCTCCAATCTTTATCTTCAAACTTCATCCTACAAATTAAACATAATAATGCATAAATTTAACATTAAAGAATTAAATTGGGGGTAAATACACATCAATTACATCCAAAAATACTATAAAATCTACCTCTAACAACTCCCCCATACTTAGGGTTTTTCTTGTCCTTAAGAAAAGCAATCATTCAACTTTCTTAAACTAGTATATAATTATAAGAAAATTAATTCAAGAATAACAACATAATTATTGAAAATATTTTCTTCATGTTCCAAACATAATGACTTATTGAAATTTTATATAATCAATTAATCATATCAAATCACAATTGCATTTAATCATTTCATTCTTTTTCAATATTCAACCTAAATCACAAAAATCAGTTCCATATGAAAAGACAAATATAATGAGTTTAATGCATTAACTTTCTAAATACTTTCACATCTTTTATTTAATAATTTATTTAATTAACAAATTAATTAAATATGTGAGCAACTTGGTTAAGGAGTAACCCAATCTTTTGACACAAAAGTGAATATTTTGTCGTGAACAATCCCTGGTTACTCAATTGAGTTACATCGAATCAACTAACAATTAGCACCACTCATAACTTCAACCTTATACATACATATATGTATATATATATATTGCTTTTTAAAAAAAGTTTTTTTCTTTCTTTTTCATTTTTAACATTTTTTATATATACATATATATAAGATTAGAAATCAGCGGAGTGAATTATGCTCATTCATTTAATTAATTATTTATTTATTTATTATAATGCTAACATTGTTTTAAAAGAAATCACAAAATTACTCATTAAGTTTCATTTTATACATGAAATAACATTCTAATCATCAGGTACCCATTATCCAAATTATGAAATGAGTTAAAAGCATTTAATCATTAATATTCAAAATTAATCATATAACATTTCAAATTATTAAAATAATTAAATTCAAAAGAAAACATAGACAATAATAAGCATCAAAGTTGAAAAATTTTTCCACAAATTATAGACTATTAAAAGAAAATTGATATTTTGATATACTATCAGACAATAAATACTCAAGTGTGATCAACTATCATATCCTTCCTCCACACTTAAATTGAACATTGTCTGTAGTGACCCGATTCCTATATATATAGAAATCGACTATTTAGAGAGTCGTTTTATATGCATAATTGTGAATTGCATTTCGTATACATTCTTAAATTTTGATTTGGAATAATGGTAAATGTGTTAGTTGCATTCAATTGATCATTTCCGGGTATAAGTGAGTTTGATGTGATTATCGTGCAAATGTGAAGTTATTTGTGTCTTGACTTATAAATTTGTGATTTGGAATGATTAAAGGGATGAAAATTGAGGGATTGGTGTGATGATAAATGTTTTAGAAAATGGAAAAGGGTGGATTGATGAATTATAAGATGTTGTGGATAGGGTTTTGTAATTTAGATGTCGTTGGAGTCAAATTTTGATTTCATGACTGAAATCAGGTATAACATTTTGATCCATTTTCTATCTTAATAGAGTGCGAATTTGAAGGAGCATAAGCAAGAAACTTTGTCTCCCTAAGTCTTAGTTAGATTTTGGCAAAAGTATCAGGTCAAAAGGATAAGTATAATGAAAGTTATGGTTGTTTTACGAAATCTGCTCATCTTAGGATACTGATTCAGGAACCCTAGATATTTCATTTTAATTGAGGATTTTCAGTCCAAATGAGGGTGCATATGAAACATGAAAAATTTTCATATATGTCTTGTGGATATGCCTATAAAATATCATGATCAAGTGATCAGTAGTTAGTGAGTTATGGTGATTTAAATAGGGGATGACAAGTTAAATAGAGTGATTGGTGGAGTATAAACCAATGAGAATGTGAAATTTGGACCAATTATATTTCATTACTAGACAATTTCTAGACAATTTCTTCTAATTTTTTCTTCCTCCTTTGTGAACTTCAAACCCTAACCCTAACCCCTACATGATTCTTACCAAAATCAAGCCAAACCTTGGAGTGTTTTGGAGATCTTGATGAGCTCTTCCGAACTCCTCTTCTCCTATGTTGATTGGAGCACGAATTTGCATGGTTTAGAGAGATAAAAAGTTACTTGTTTAAAGTATAATAAGTACGTATATGGTACCTCTTAATAAAGCAAGAAAGTACGAGATGTATGTAAGGATGCAGAGTTGAAATAGGCATGAGATTGGAACAATATACATGAAAACTGACGTTAATTTGGTGTCTGAACTTGTGACCCATTTTGCATGAAATTAGGATTCTAATCTGAAAGAGCCTTAAGAATGAAAGTTATATAGCTAGATGTTAGTGAGATATTGGTGAAATAATCATGTAAAAAGGATGAATATAACTAGATTTATGATCATTCCCCGAAACTACTTGTGATATGTTCTATTCTGGAAAACCCGAATTGTGTCTTGGTTTTTGAGGTACTTAGAGCTGAATTTGGAGCAGGTTAAAACACTAGAATTATAGAGTAATGTCATAGTGACACATTGGTGTAAGAAGCACATTCATTGGATGAGTGAAACTCAATCTATGGCTATTTTTCTTAAACTACCCAATACAAACCTTAGTTCTAGAACCCGTGTATTTGGGATGATTTTAAGATTATTAGAGCCTGGTTTTAAACAAGCCTTAAACACAAAGTTGTAGTTATATATCTTGGATTGCAATTGATGAAAGAATTGAATGAGTATAACTTAAGTTATGGTCATTACATCGAAACTACTTTCAGTGAAACTCTAAATCTGGAACAAAAATTTAAGTCCTGATTTTGAGGTATTTAGAGGCTCAATGAGAAAAAAAACATGAAAGATGTAGATATGGATCTTAAATTGAATATGGTGAAAGTGGCATCGCATTTGGATTAGTGTATTGAAAGTTATGCATATTTTTCTGACATGCAATCATAGTGAACTTCGAAAATGAGACTTTCAATGGATATAAGATAAATTGCTAGAAGTTTCGATAAGTTTCGATTGTCAAATGATGATATATATTAAATATAGAATTGTTGGCATTAATATGTATGAATAAGGTAAATTAGAGGTGATTGAATACGAATCAAACATTCATTATTTATGACATATTCATACATCCATAATTGGCCATTATGCAATTGAAAAAAATAATAATATGTGTATATGTAATGCAATTATAGGAGAGCACATTGAGCAGCATCTCAACATCTCCTGAATAGCCAGACATCGAATATTTGGAGATTTCTGTGAGTTGGACTAGAGTCCACAGTCACTCTATGTGTTGTGTTTAATCCAGTTATTTCAGTCTCTACTTATATTTTTTAAATTGCGAAAACTGATTTGATTATATATATAATGTGGAGGTATAAGATGGTG
>JAOXYD010067475.1:0-12754 GCA_028565735.1 Pinacopodium congolense | reverse complement strand
GGTTTTTAAAGCCTATTGCACCCTTAATTTATATGTTAGCAACTAATTACAGTAATAAACAAAATTTTAGCACATCAAGCAGATGATCTAAATTAAGCACAAATCTATAATGCTCAAACCTAGATAGCTTTGAGCAACCTGCAAAGACTAAGCTTAAAAAATATATATAATTATTTAAAATTTAAAAAATGCTAACACACTCCTAAGACCTTGATAAAAATTAAAAAATAAAATTTTCACACCCAGAAACTGATTAAAAATCAAAATCTAAGAGAAATTTGAAGTTGAACAAAAATTAGACAGTTTTGAGTAACCTATGTTCTTTGAGGTCAAACACACGATTTAAGTGCTTAAAAATTAAAGTAAAAGATCCTATGCATTCTTGAGACCTTAAGAAAAATGTATATGATAATTTTGAATCAACAAAAATAGTTTTCCTATCTCAAAAATGAAGAACATAGAAGATAAGCTATAAGCAATGAAAACTGTGACAGTTTTAAAGAGCAGAACTTTGAAAGCTTGAAACAAATGATTTAATGAATCAAAAAATCAACTAAAACCTTTATGAGATTTGTCTAGGTCTAAATTAATTGAAAACACAAATTTTGCTATACAAAAAATGAATTAAAATAGTAAAATCGTGATTAAAAGAAAGCTATACAGAAAACAAAGAAACCTTTGAATGTATGAAGATTTAATCTTTGTAATTGTGTTTTCAGAGTATCTAAACTTGTTAAAATTGTTTGGGAATCATAAATATAGTGTTTGGAGAGTTTGTAGTCATTAAAAATAAGAAATAATCGTTAGAATGAGGAATACAAACAAAAACATGAAAGAGGAAACTAGTCATTAGAGTCTGGACGTTCAACGGTACCCTCTAAGTTCATTAACAGCGTCGTTAGCAGATAAACAGCCCACCGTTGAGAGCTTCTGAAAACGGAGGTACAATAGCACCCTTGGAGGCCGCCGTTTTTTATCTAGAAAACATGAAAAATACTCCAAACTAGGTCCAAAACTTTGCAAACAAATTTCTAATATTAAACAACACTTCAAGCAAGTTTTAAAGCATAATTCAAGGTTGTTTAAATCATCAAAATATTTCAATCAATTCAAAATGTAGGAATTTCCTTGATTATGAAAACTTTTCATTTTAAACAACTTGAAAACCATTTTAATCACTTCATACATCATAAGTTCATAACACAAAGATGTTCAAATAAATTCTAACATACATAAACAACTTCAAGTAACAATTCAATTTACTTAAACACATCAAACACATTAAAACAATTCATGTTGCATAAACTCATCAATAATTAGCCTCTATGTCACCTAATTCAATTCCCAATATACCATGGCCATAAGCAAATCAAGTTATTCACTAAAAGCACAATTCAACTGCTATATGCTTATATGCAAATGATCATGCAAATATGATAGCCCATTTCAAGCATTGATGAAGATCAAGATAACTTACAACTTAAGACCTTTCCTAAGGCTAACTAACTTGATCTTCTTTTCTTGATCATCACTCTTCTCTTGATCTTTAAGCTTGATCGTCACTTGGTCTTTATCATTTGTTCCTTGATATCCAAGCTCTTGATCGATTAATGCTTGAGCTCTTCATTATCTTCAAGATGGCTCTTCTACCTTAGGCTCCACATATATGCTCTTACACTTTATACATCAACATATCTTATAAACTTCAAAGACTTAAACATTCGTAAGAATAATGTTTTGTCAACATCAAAATACATTATTAGAACCACCTTGGTTTAACAGTGATGTAGGTGAAATTTGGACCTTTAACAACGGGGTTCAACGGTGTTGTTGATGGTCTAAAAATCAAGATTAAACCTTGGACATTAGGGATATCAATGGTAGTTACTATACAGAACTACTGATATCACTGTTAAGGGCCATTAGTCATCCAAAAAATGATATTTCTCATAAAACTCAAAGGCTATCATGTCTTTTCGTTCTAAATTAACTTAAACCCTAGAGACACACTATTTAAGTATAAGAAAGGAGTTAGAATTGCCCTTTTTGACTCCCAATTGTGTAAGCCCTTTTTTTCTTAGTTTCTCTCTTAAGTCTAAGGATTTTCTTGTTTCCTTTCATCTTTTTTTTAATATTACATTTACTAGTTATGTTTTAGGTTTAGAATTATGACTTTCTTTATGTTTTTGTTGTTGTCTTTTTATTATCACTTTAGTTTCTTTGTTACTTCATTTGATTTTCTTTAAATAATTATTGAATTTTTTAATATTTTTAGTTAGAAATTTATCTTGATTTTCTTTAAGTGTCCTCACATTTTACTTTTTGTTTTCATTAATTTCGTTATGCTAACTTAGTCTTCTTTTGGTTAGAAGATACTAAAGTAATGAATGGATTACGATTGTGAGACTTGGATTGAGTTTTAAATATGTATTGTGTTTTATGCTAAAATTGAATCGAAACTCCGGTTAAAAGCCAAGAATTATAAATTATATTATAGGATTGGTGATCTTATTTATGATTTCTAGTTTGTATGCTAAATATGAGATTGTGATATGTAATTGTCATAGTAAATACCCCAAGTAGCAATAGGCTAATTGAATATGTAATTAGGACTTAATCAATTTAGCCTAAGGTTTTGGTTCTTTAATTTACACGATCCCTTAAGTCAGATTTTTCATATTACTTAATGTTGTTATGCCTTTAAATTTATATGTTCTAGGTTATCATATAGTTAGGGGTAAATTTATGATCGTATCAGATTTACCTATAGTTGAAGGAACGGAGGACTACGATTGTAACTGCGTCTATAGGCTAATTTCTTAGGTATAACAGAATTTATATGTATCAAGGATCAATTGTAATTCCTGAGTCTTGAAAATATCGTATACCCAGTTTATTGTTTTAGTTATTTGCTTCTTTATATTTTTTGTTATTATTTTAGTTATTTTAATTTCATTAGTTTTATTTTCTATTATTTTAATTTCATAAAATGAAGAGTTTTGCATAACATTAGGGATAGTAAAAACACTAAAAAAAATTTGTGGGATTGTTTGTGACATGCCCTACTACATATTTAGGAAGTAAAGTTAGGTTTATTATTTGGCAGTATATTACAACCTAGGTTCATCTTACTTAAATCTACATCCAAATTTTGCTTTTAATAAAATGAAGAGTATCATTCAAAAAATCATAAAGAAAATAAGATAAAGGAATAATTATCCTTGATTCTTGAATCTTCAAAAAATCCTTGAAGAAATCTTACTCTATCTTTAGATAATGATGAAATCTTGATTAAATCAATGTAAAATGGCTTCCAATTGACTTCTTTATGTTTCTTGGCCAAAAATCCTCTTTTCTTTTTTGGTTTTCTTTTCCAACCCCTATCTAGATAACTTAGTAGGGTTTTTAGGGAGTTAAAAGAATAAGTTAGCCCTCAAAAACTTTATTTAAACACGTCTCTAGGACATACATGCTTAGGATTGAAGAATAAAAACATTATTAATCGTCACCATTAGTACTCTATCTTAATGGTTGTTCCTAATATTAATAATAGCATTATTTTAGGTCATTATTGTTTCTCTTCCTTTAAAGTGCAATACAACAATGGTTCATCTTAGGAGCCATGATTTTGTTTCTAAGCAATGATATTTCTCTGACTTCCTTCAATACTATAATGATGCTTTACAATAGTATCACTGGTGCCGTTATAAACTGCTATTATTCTTCTGCCAAACTTGTTCATTCATTTCAGTAGCTAACTCATCAATTGGGCATAAAATTGTAGATTAACCAAAATCAGTCATGAATAGGAAAAATTCACAAATAAATAAGGGTAAAAACATATCAAATTACGGCCTAACAATCTATATATAATATCCTTATCAATTCCTCTACATTTGATTTGTTACTCATCCTAAAACAACTATTTAGAAACCCAGTTAAAGTATTCTAGTGAAAGCTAAACATCAATCAAGTACTTCAACTCAAAGCTAATTCTTACATATAGCATTGAATTTCACTCTTGATTGTGACTTAACAAATGTGGTCTAAACAACAAAGCTAATTCTTACATATAGCATTGAATTTCAAGAAACTCATATTTACAATCATGCAAACTTCCCTAAGGTAATCTAAGGACATGTGAAATTTATACCCCATCATGGCATACTTTAATTATGTCTTCATAATTAACTTAGACAAGTACATTTTACACTTTATCTTGTCTTAATAAGTGCATTTTATGCTCCATCTTGCTTTTTTATACATATTCATTCTATATTATCATGGTCAATCAAATTAAATATATTTAAATACTTAAAATTTTAAAATGTTACCTAAATTGAATACCTTAATCAAATTCACATAAATTTCCATATAAAGATTCACTAAGAAATTCATAATCATGTATAAAAAAATGAACTTCATATACATAGTTTATAACCGTAGTTTAGAAAGTTCATAACCAATCACAAATCAGTTAATACTGATTATATTAATTATGTTAATCTAACTGAAGAATGGCAACTAACATTTATTATTCAGTAAAAGAATTTCGAGTGTGAGGACAAAAATTGTTCCTAATCTCCTCCCTTATATTTAAGCTAATCATTCCCCCTTATGTTTAAATAACAAAAATGAAAATAAAAAGATAGAGAATGGACCGAAAAATCCTCCATGACGCCATTTAACTAATAGTTTTTAATTGAGGTTCATACTGTCATGCTATTACCCTAGGCTATGTTGATGCTCATGTTGACTAAAAACCAAAAAAATCAAGAATACACTAATACAAAAACTTATTATAAGATTTCAGTCAGAATTTAACAAAATAAGATCCATAAAATGACATGGATATCAAACCACTAAAGTCTAAAAGCATAAAATGGAAACATATGTTCGACCTTTCCTCACTTCAACCAACAATTCAATTAACTTAAGCACATCAAACACATTAAAACAATTCATGTTGCATAAACACATCAATGATTAGCTTATATGTCACCTAATTCAATTCCTAATATACCAAGGCTATTATCAAATCATGTTAATCACTAAAACCACAATTCAAATCCTAAATGCTTATATGCAAATCTTGATACAAATGTGAGAGCCCCTTTCAACCATTGATTAAGATCAAGTTTAGGACATTTACACTTTAAGCCATGTTCCTAAACTCTTTCTAAACCACTTAATCTTCAAACATCTCTTGATATTCAAGCTTGATCATCATTTGATCTTTATCATTTGATCTTTGATCTTCAAGGTCTTGATCATCTAATGCTTGAGCTCTTCTACCTTAGCTCCATAACTATGCACTTACACTTTACACATCAACCTATCTTATAAACATCAACGACTTAAACATTAGTAAGAATAATGTTTTGTCATCATCAAAACACATTATTTGAACCACCTTGGTTCAACAAATGCAACCATCGACAATTTGAAATCTCATTTGCTTTAGGGAGTTTTGATAAAAATAAGAATGCTGCCCAAATTCATCTTCCATAAATGGAATGCAAAAGTACTAGAAGATGTGACCAAGAATCAAAGAATAGGGAATATGTTGACCCCTTTTCTTACTTCAAACAAAATAGATCATGTTACAAAAGATGAAATCACCTAAATGAATTAAGCATAAGGATAGAAAAAAACCAAAGATCATCATATCCTAAGTCATTGTAATGACCAATAGTGGAGAGAAAGTTATATTTAATGAAAATATAATGGAATTTTTTTATGGCACTCAGGTTTCTAACATCCTTAGGTTTTTAATAATTCCTTCCTCACTCTCTAACTTAAAGATGGTCTTAACTCTCTTGGATACAGAATAAGTGGCATCAAATTTTGACATACTGTCATAATGGGAGAATACATAAGGAATAAGGATACCAAGGATGTTGTTGAAATATCTCTAAAAAGATGAACAGATACATTTTCTACTTTAATTAAAAAGGATATACTCATTATTCTCCTTAACTTCTCTAAGGTTGTAGTAAAAGAATCGAACGACTGTGGGACACATTTCAACTGTAAGGGTGAGAAGAGGCTCCCACCCTTGATCAAGTAAAAAATGAATAAGGCCATTTTGTTTGAAAAAGTCTAGATCATCAAGAGAAATGACGCGGTTATCAGATAGTTTCCCAGTAGCATAGTCTCGAAATTGATCAGAATCTACATCTAGATAATCACTATCTTAGTTAGATTGGGATCACCTTCCTCTAGCAGTGCTACTACCTTGAGTCCTAACAATGGTCGAAATTCTAGGGGTATAAGGGATAGAAGCAAATAATAATAATATATCTAAGATAGCTCAACGAGTGAATAAAGTGCACAAGAGATATCAAATGTTAGAGTCAACTTTTTAACCTGTAAAGATAAGAGATAATGATGACTTAGGCTATGAAAGGAGTAGAGACTAAAAACATTCCTATATGTATGCATGATATGCATAAGATAAAACTTTTAACCACTTTAATTCATACTATGAAAGAATATTTATCTATAAAAAGAAATTTCCTTTTAGACCACTAAGACTTATCTAAATATATTTGAAACTACAGTAATATTCAAAGGTTTGTCTTTCAAAAATGCATAAGCATTAGAATATAATTCCTAATAATTGGGAAAATAAATGATTTAGGTAATTTGATGAACTTTATTGAAAAAAAATCTTAAGTAAATTATTTTAAATGAATTTAAATGTTTTAATTTTTAAGAACTAAAAAATTATCAAAAATTCTAATATACCCTAAATTATAAATTTGAAATAAATAATAAAAAGGATTACATTTTAAATCATGCAATTGACTGCACACAACCCTTAGATTAACATCTAATTGATGTATAATAGGATCAATTTTGAGGAAATCACAAAAATTAAGTAAAAATTTGTATAAACCCTAAACAAAAAATCTAGAAATTGGGTCAAATTAAAATTAAGCATGCACAGATGCAATTGGATGTTCTATAATCCTAAGCTTGCTTCTAATTATAAGAAACTATAAGTAATTCAGATTAATTTTTCAATTCAAGCCAAAATTCCCAATTCTGAAATCCTAGGATCTATGAATCTGAAATCAATGCAAATAATCACTGAGTGGAAGCAATAAGATATAGTACTATGGACTAGAGAGTTACCAAGAGTCAGAAGGGTACTTAGCCATCGCCTGAAGCTCTCCAGAGAGGGAGGACATCAAATGGAAGATTTCAGTCATAGTGAAGGTGATGATGGTCGGGCTTTTGAGAATAAAAGATGGTAGGATCATGTGGTGGAAAATTCTAAAGGCCGAAAATGGTGGTTTGAGAGCTCAAAGACCTAAAGAGAGGTGGTGGAGAAGTTCTGAGCTTACAACAATGGCGGTCAAAGAGAGGAGTTGGTTTTAACGAGTTGGTTTAGATCAGTCGATTGAATTCGTAATATCAGTCGACCGATAGATGGTTAAACACATTCGGTCGGCCGATAATCAGTTAGTTAACCAATCAACTATATTGGTTGATCGATAAATAGTTGATCGAACAATGTATTCGATTGACCAAAGGTTGAGACTCACTTAAACAAATAGCTTTCATCCATAAAATAAACATAAATTTCAAGAAATTTACATGTTTTTACATACCTTTAACATGTTTTTGTTTTGAAAAGTTAAATAAACAAACTAAATAAAACAAATCCAAATCCAGTACAAGCGCACAAGGATAGATTTCAAAAGCATTATCCTTTAGAGATCACAAATAAAGATCCAAAAAACAGTTACCAGAAAACAACTCCACTTCTCAATAAGCAAAACTCCTTAACCCAAGTCAGCAAGGCTCAATACATAGAGAGTACCTTTAACATGTTGATTGCCCTTGGTTCAACAATGGCAATCTCTTTAATTTTAGAAGGTACCTAAAAAATAGAAATTCAATGAACTTTTGATACCCATATCAATTTGGGTCCATATGTGTTAGTTTTATATCACTTGCGACCAAATGAAATTGCATTAATATTTCTTAGACTATCATAGAAAAAATAACTTACATGTTCATTTCTTTCACAATAAGTGCAAAATAAATGAGTAAAGGATCTATATATGTTCCTTGATTTATAATGAAACTTTTGGTGATGTTTTTGCTTTGATTAGGGTAAGGTTTTAGTATCATTAAATTAACATTGGAAAAAAAAAATAGGTCTTGAAGCATATATGAATGCATGATGACTAAGATGGGTTGATGATGCATTTTGAATAACCTTAGGGCATTCATCTTCTAAATTATTTCCCTTTACAAATATGTTTTTACTAGTTAATGCTCCATCACTATAGCCTAAGCCATATTTATCGTTTCCCATTTTCTAGATACTTAACATGCTTTCTAACTTTTCTTTACCTTTTGTAAACTGTGATAGTGATTCTTTAAGTGTTTATACTTCTTTCTTTAAATTCGTATTTTCATTTAGTAATTCATCATTATCTTTGGTCATGGCATCTAAGTCCTTTCTAAGATTATTATTTTCTAATTTATACTCGTCTATTGCTTTTATAGATTCCAAGTTTTTATCATGTAAGGCATTCTTTTTCTTTGCCAAATCTCCTACAAAATCTAACAGTTCTTCATATTTGTATTTAACTTCATCTTTGTCATCTGGGTTAGAGATACTTACCGTATTGTGGGCTACAAAACACATGTTTTCTATTTCTTCTTTTTCAAATTCTCATGACTCACTCCATACTACTTTTAATGTTTTCTTCTTGTAATTTTTCTTTTCCTTCTATTCTTCCTTTTCATCTTCTTGAAGATGTGGGCAATGTGACCTCAAATGCCCTTTTTCACCATACTCATATCATGTTATATTTGATAATTTTATTTTAGAGTGCTTATCTTCCTTTCTGTAGATTGGAGCTTTTCCTTGGATAAGCTTCCTTAAACCTCTAGTAATAAGTGCAATGGATTCTTCTTCACCACTTCCATAAGATGATTCATCATTCTTGCCTTCATCCTTCTTTGTTTCTTTAAAGGCAATGTTCCTCTTTTGGGGTGCATTTTCTTCTTGTGTTTACTTTAGCACAATTTCACGTGTAAGTAGTGAACTGATAAGCTCTTCAAGTGACATCCTTTGCTTCTTAAATTGCTGTCACTTTAGGTTCCTAAGACTTTGGTAGAGAACTTAAGATTTTCCTAGCAAGCTCAACTTGTTAAAGCGAGCATACATCGAATAAATATTTTCATCTTGCGTCATTTTAAACAATTCAAACGGATGAGTGTGTCATATGATCTTTACTCACTAATTTGTTAAAGTTAATCTACTGTGAGATCTACACTCTAATGCCAATGGTTAGGTTTGTTATGTCACTAAGAGGGGGTGAATTAGTGTTAAAAATCTTTCACATACTAAACACAGTAATAGATGCAGAAGCTTAAACAAATTGAACAAGTTAACCTAATTAAGTAAATATCGTAAGTGAGCAATAATAAATAGTAAGGGATGAGAGAAAGACACTAGATTTATTATGGTTCAGACTTATCCACTTACTCCTAATCTAGTCCCCAACACCACTATTGAGATTTGGTTCTTATTTCAATTCCAGCAAGAAAATACCATTCAATTACAATTCTTTTTCACAAGCCAAAGGAGAACATTTCTCACTCATTTCTTTGCTTAAGCTCAAGAATAACCTCTCAAGAACTCACAAAAATAATACAAAATAACTTTACTCACATTACTTAATGTAATCAAGAGGCTTGAAAAATGTATACACATAATAATGATTTGAAGCTTTATAAATAAACACAAACATCAAAAACACAACTTGAAGAACGAAGACTTGTAAAGAACACTCATAAAGACTTATATCGTTAAAAGTTTTTCTTCTCTCACATGCACATCTTCGTTTTCACGTTACATAGGAAGTTATTCATATGGCTCATATCTCAAGATATCCATTGCACAATAGTTTTATATGCATTGTCCCACGAATAGAAAAATAATAAATGTTTTTTTTACCATTCTTTAATCTGGTGAATCATCTCTTTATCCGCATTTTTAGCAACATTCAATCGACCGTCATAGCTAGATTGGTCGATCGACACACCTTTGTCTTTAGTTCAATTAACCATCCCTTATTTGGTCAACCAATATATCTTTTTCTTTAGTTCTATTGACCCTCCCTTATTTGGTTGACTGATATATCGTTATTTAGAGTTCTGTTGATCAATTAATCCTATCTCGTTGACTTGTATCAACACCAGTAGCCGATTATAAATGAACTTCAAGTATTTCTTTAAAGCCTTCAACATCTTAACTTATACCATCCTAATTAGTTTAAGATAATCATCAAGAGGGTAAGATTTAGATCAACCATATAAACCTCTTAATTATGCACCTATATGCATATTCCAGAAATGTATGCATGAATAATCAATTATAGGCCTTCTAAACACAACAAACAATAAGACAAGCAAAATTTATAAAAACATAAACGTATTATAAACATTAATTCTTCAAGCTTGAGTCTCCATGCGAATCTTCTATTTTCAATTTCAAGACCTTTCGAATGATCAAACTCAAGCATTATCCAACCTATCTTTCAACATACTCAAAAGCACAAACATTAGTAATATAATTTGTTTTTTTATTATTAAAATAAGGTGTAACCCTCCTTGGTTCAACACAAGTGGTTCCAAAGAAGTTGGGCATTATAATCGTAGAAAAAAAGAGTGGAGAGATGGTTCCATCCCATGTGAAAAATTTATGGCAAGTTTGTGTGGACTACTGCAAACTTGACTTGATTAGTAGAAAGGACAATTTCCCCTTACCCTTTATTAATAAGATGATAGAACTTCTTACTGTTCCTGCTTATTACTATTTTCTTAATGGTTATTCAAGTTACATTTAGGAAGTTAGCACTCCAGAGGACCAAGAGAAGATGAAATTTATATTCCCATATGGAACCTTCGCATATCGACAGATACCATTTGGTTTTTATAGCACCCCTGCTACAATTCAAAGGTGCATAGTAATTATCTTTTCTGAATATCTTAAGAAAATTATTGAAGTTTTCACAGAAGGTTCTACAGTGTATGGGAATTCCTTTAATAAGTGATTAGATCACCTCATCTCCTTGAAACTAACCCTGTTTTAAATTCCAAAAAGTGTCATTTATGCTTTAACAAGGATTAGTTTTAGGACATTTAGTTTTTAATAAGGGTATTGGGTTAATAGAACCAAGATAGACCATGTATCTTCTTTGCCTTACCCTCTTCTGTGTGGGAAATTTGCTTTTTTCTTGGTGATGCAGGTTTATTCAAGAATTTTTAAAGGTTGAGCGGTACAAGAAGGATTTTTATGTGATGAAAAAGAAGTTGGTTAACGGACCTATTCTACAACCATTAGATTGGAGTAACCATTCAAGCTGATGTGCCTCTAACCATGATATTGAAATGGTTTTGGGTAAGTGAGTGGGTCAAGTCCCTTATATTATCTACTAAAGCTCGAATACTTTGAACAATGCCTAAGCAAACTACACCACCACAGAAAAAATAACTTCTTGCAGTAGATTTTGCTTTAGCCAAATTCATATCTTATTTGTTATTTACTAAGATTATTGTATATTTTTTTCATGCAACTTTGAAGTACCTACTGGTAAAGAAGGGCGCGAAGCTTAGGCTCATTTGATATACTGCTACTTCAAGAGTTCAATGTAGAGATCTATTGGCCCTATATGACACCTAAGAGCGGGGGGTGAATTAGGCATTTAAAAATTTCTTCTATATTATTAAACCTAAGTCTTTCACAAATTTAATTGAAAGTGGAAGCTAAACAATTCTTAATTAATTGAATTAAATAGTAAATAAAACAATGTGATATAAATGCATAAAAATAAAAGAGAAAAGGGAAGAAGAGACACGATCCATATATTCTGGTTCAAACCAGTCCACTTGCCTTACATCTTGTCCCCAACACCACTGTTGAGATTTTTGTTCTTATTACAATCAAATCAAATACAACATTACGAGTACAATCCTTTTTCAAGGCTCAAAGATAACCTTTCACTCCCTTTTCTAAAGCTAAGGAATAACCTATCACTCTTCTTTTTCAAGGCTCAAGAACAACCCCACAAACTCTTCTTTTAATGGCTTAAGAATAACCCAACAACACTCTTCTTTTTATAGCTTAATAATAACCTTTACAAATGCACAAATTGACTTCCCACAACCACCCTTCTTACAATAACACCTTAAAAAATATCACTCTTGACTCACAAAGGTGCTTAAGGGTTCAAACAAAAACTTATATATGAAATATAACATTAATTATGCAACTATACTCACAAATAACCCCAAGTAAGCTCAAATCACTTGTACAATACTTTCACTATATTTCTCATATCATAAACCACACTAATAACATATATTTATACCCATCTTTAGGCTTTAAAGTCATTTATAGCCATTTCCCAACATTATAATTCATTAAAAGCGTTATCCATTGTAAAATTTGTTCGTTACAAAGTTACCGTTGCATATCCAGCATGTTCGATCCACCAATGGGTCATTTGATCGACCTATCTCCATTTGGTTGACTTTTGGCTTGTATCTAACCAACCAATGGACCATATTCAGTTGAGCTATGGTTATTTAGTTGACTGATGGTCCTCATTTGGTCGACCAATGCCTGTGCTAACAGCTTGAAGTACCACGCGATGTTTTTGTCATATCTTCTTCATTCTTCATCCAATTGCCATTCAATTTGGTGGGTAACTTATTGACACAT